>RJWM01003762.1:32496-95821 GCA_004363535.1 Dasyprocta punctata
AAAAAAAAAAAAAAAAAAAAAAAAAAAAAAAAAAAACCACCAAGCAGGACAAGCAATTAAACAGAAGGGAAAAGTAGGTAACCAACAGCAGGAAAATCACATGACAAAGACAAGTCAATACATATCAGTTATTATCATAAATGTAAATGGCCACAATTCATCAATCAAAAGAAACAGACTGGAAGAATGGATCAAGAAACAAGATCTAACAATATGCTGTATACAAAAAACACATTTAACTCAAAGGAAATCCACAAACTAACAGTCAAAGGATGGAAAATAATATTTCACACAACAGGAACCCAGAAAAAAGCAGGGGTAGTTGTTCTGTTTGCAGATAATGTGAACTTCAAACCAAGAATGACAAAAAGAGATAAAGAAGGACACTACACACTTGTTTGGGGAAAAATTCAAGAGAAAAAAAATCATAAACATATATGCACTAAATATGAGAGCACACAACTATATAAGACAAATATTAACAGACATGAAAATCATACAAGCAGTAACACAACTGTAATAGAGAACCTTAATACTCCATTGTTACAAAGAGAAAGATCACCAAAACAAAAAATCAGCAAAGAAATAACAACTAAAACCTGTGAACAAATGGACTTAGCAGACATTTACATTAGAATGTTCCACTGCACAGTATCAGAATACACATTCTTCTCAGCTGCACATGGGATGTTCTCTAAAACAGACCATACATTAGTCTATAGAACATACTTAAGTAAATGCAAAGGAATTGAAATTATCCCATGCATATTACCTGACCATAGTGCAATGAAATTGGAAATTAATGGCAAAAGAAACTACAAAAACTACACAAACACATGGAAATTAAATAATACCCTGCTGAACATCCAATGGGTCACAGATGAAATTAAAGAAGAGCCAGGCGTGGTGGCGCACGCCTTTAATCCCAGCACTTGGGAGGCTGAGGTAGGAGAAGCGTTGTGAGTTCGAGGCCGGCTTGGGCTACAATGCAAGCGCAAGGCTGGCCTGAGCTACATAGTGCGACCCTGCCTCAAAAAACCAGGGCTGGGAGTTTGGCTCAGTGTCTTAAGCGCCTTCCCTGGTAGGTGCGAGGTTGTGAGTTCAATCCCCGGTGCCGCAAAAAAAAAAAAAAAAAAAGAAATTAAAGAAGAAATGAAACAATATAATCAAATGGAAATGCAAATACAACTTATAGAAACTTGTGGGACCCAATGAAAGGAGTCCTAAGAGGAAAATTTATAGTGGTGAATTCTCACATCAGGAAAACAGAGCATAAATGACCTAACTACACAGGAAACTTCTAAAAAAAAAAGGACAAGTCAAGCCCAAAGTTCACACAAGGCAAGAAATTATACAGATCAGAGCAGAAATTAATGCAACTGAAACTAAGAAAACAATACAAAGCATGAATCAAAGAGTTGGTTCTTTGAAAGAATAAACAAGATTGTTAAAACCCTAGCTTACCATTTCAAAAAAAGGAAAGATTTAAATTCATGCAATAAGGAATGAAAAAAGTGAAATCACTACAGATCCTGCAGAAAATCAAAAGATCAAAATACTGACTTCAAAAAACTTTTCTCGCATAAGATATAAACCACAGAAGAAATTGATGGATTCCTGGAAACATATGAATTACCAAAGCTGAATTAAGAAGATATAAAATATTGAATAACCCAGTATCAGTTAATGAAATTGAAAATGTAATTAAAAACTTAACAAAGAAAAGCCTCAGTCCTAATGGATTCATGGATGAATTCGCTAAGAAATTTAGAGAAGATTTAATGCCAATACTCCTCAAACTCTTTAATGAAATTGAAACAGAAGCAATTCTCCTTAACTGGTTTCTAGAGACAAGTATTGCCCTGACACCAAAACCAGTGAAAGACTCAATCAAAAAAGAGAAGTACAGACTAATCTCCCTAATGAACATAGATGCAAAAATTCTCAATAAAAAACTAGCAAACAGAATGCAACAAACCATCAAAATTGTACAGTAAGACCAAGTGGGATTCATTCCAGGAATACAGAGATGGTTTGACATACCCAAATGAATAAATTTAATACACTGTATCAACAAAGCCAAAAAACAAAAATCAGATGATCATCTCAATAGATGCAGAAAAAACTTTTGATAAAGTCCAACACTCATTCATGATAAAAACCCTAGAAAAAAGCAGAATAGATGGTTTTTACTCCAACCTAATAAAAGCCATCCATGACAAACCAAGAGCCAACATCATACTAAATGGACAAAAAATAAATACTTTCAACCTAAATTCAGGAATAAGACAAGGATGTCTACTGTCACCACTCCTATTCAATATAGTTCTGGAAACATAAGCCAGAGCAATTAGACAAGAGAGAAATAAAAGCAATAAGGGTAGGAAAGGAAGAAGTTAAACCATCATTATTTGCAGATGACATGATACTCTACCTAGAAGACCCCAAAAACACCAAAAGACTTTGAGAATAAACAAATTCAGCAACGTAGCTGGATACAAAGTCAACACTCAAAAAGCAGTATCATTCCTGTACACAAATAAACTACTGAGAGAGAAATGAGAAAAACCACATCCTTCGCAATAGCATCCAACAATACTTAGGAATCAGTCTAACAGAATGTAAAAGATGTATACATTGAAAATTACAGCACTCTAAAAAAAGTGATCGAAGAAAATATCAGAAAATGGAAAGATATTCCTTGCTCATGAATAGGAAGAACCAACACTGTGAAAATGGTCATACTCTCAAAACTTTTACACAGATTTTAAGTAATCACAAATTGAAATACCTTTAGCATACCTCACAGATCTAAAGAAAACATTCCTAAAATTCATTGGAAACACAAAAGATCTAGAATAGCAAAGACAATCCTGGGAAACAAAGTCAAGGCAGGAGGCATCACAATCCCTGACTTGAAATTGTACTACAAAGCAACTGTGATAAAATCAGCATGGGAAAAATAACAGACCCGAGGATCAGTGGAACAGATTAGAAGATGCAGCCACAATTTCTAAGACACACAGTCACCTTATCTTTTTCAAAGGGGCCAAACAAGTTCACTGGAAGGAAGATAGCCCCTTTAATTAGTGGTGCTGGAAAAATTGGCTTTCCGCATCCTGAAGATGAAAACCAGACAGGTCTATCATCATGCACTAAAGTCAAAATGGATCAAAGATCTAAATATTAAAATAGAAACATTAAATCTACTGGAAGAAAAGGTAGGTAGAAATCTTGAAGGCATATGGGTAAAGCAGAGAGTTCATGAACAAAAACCAAACTGCACGGGATGTACTTCAAAGAATCAACAACTGGGATCGAATCTCATTAATAGTTTTTGCACATCAAAAGAAATCACCAACAGAGTGAAAAGAAAACTCACAGAATGGAAGAAAATTTTAGCATACTGTCCCTTAGACAAAGGGCTTCAATCTAGAACATATAAAGAACTGAAAAAGGTCAGACCCCTCAAATTCGAAGACTCAGTCCAAAAATGGACATCTGAGGTGAACACACACTTTTCAGATGAAAAAATATAAATAGCAAATAAATATGAAAAGATTTTCAACACAACTGGTTATTTGAGAAATACAAATTAAAACAACACTAAGATTTCATCTCACTCAGAAAGAATGGCAGTCATCAAGAAATCAACCAGTAACAAATGCTGGCGGACCCGTGGGGGAAAAAAATCCTTCTTCACTATTGGTGGAAGTGTAGAGTGGCACAACCACTGCAGAAATCAGTGTGGAAATTCCTTAAAACACTAGGTTTGGAGGTCCCTCTCAGTCCAGCTATTCCCCTTTTGGGTATTTTCCCAAAAGAATTGAAAACATCATACCACAGTGATATATATGCACCCATGTTAATAGCAGCACAATTTGTAACAGCTCAATTTTTTAAAATTTTATTTTGAAGAGACTAAAACAAAACAAAATGAAGCAGAATAAAGTCAATCAAAACAAAGCAATGAAAGTGACACAGAACTTCAAAGCATGATAGGAAATCAACAATGGCTACCATGCTGTTTCTTGTTATCTTTAAAATAGCTGCCCACACCATGAGACATAATAAAATCAAAGAAAACAGAACAGAATACAACCAATCAAAACCAAACAGTGAAAGTGAAACAGGACTTCAAAACAAGATACTAGGAAATCAACAATGGTTACCATAGTATATTTTGTTATCTTAAAAATTACTGCCCACATGATCAGGTGTAACAGAATCTAACAAAACAAAATAGAATAAAACCAGCTAAAACAAAACAATGAAAATGATATAAAACTTCAAAAGAAGTTAATAGGAAATAAACAATTGCTACTACTTTCTCTTTTTGGATGTTTCCTCCCTTTCACTTTCACTATATCTATTGTACATTTTGGATCCCACTAACTCCTTTAGTTTTTTATAGCAGAGAGACAACATGATATTCACCCATGTGAGTTAGACCCATTTCACCCATAAGCATAATCTCAAGTTGCATCCATTTACCTACAAGAGTCTTGAGGTTATCCTTCCTTATAGCTGAGTAGTTTTCCATTTTATAAAAATATTTTATCTTTCTTATCCATTGGGCAGTTGATAAACAAGCTATCCCTGCTTTTTTTCTGGGTCCCTGTCACAAGGAGCATTGTCTTGTCTCCCCTGACTTTCATTCCATGAATTTTCTTTTGAGTCAAGTATATAGCAATATTGATGGATCCTGTCTCTAGATTCACTTTGTCCAGGTTTCTTTCTGTTGGTGACTTGAGGCCATCTACATTAATGGTTACAATCCACATGCACTGGCTCATCTCTGCCATGCTATCCTCTTGCCGTTGGTCCCCACTTTTCCCCTCCATTCAATTTCCTGCTCTGCTCAGTGATTCCCATCTGCTACTGTTCCTGGAACCGTGGTCTTCTTTATCTCTCTGTAGAACATCCTTTAGCACCCTTTGTAGGCTTGATTTGGTGGTTATGAGTTCCTTCAGTTGTTCTTTATCATGAAAGTGTCTTATTTCTCTATTAATTTTGAAAGACAGTTTTGCAGGGTACATCAATCTGGGTTAGAAGTTGTTTTCTTTCAGGACTTTAAATACATCACTTTAAGCTCTTCTTTCCTTGAGAGTTTGTGTTGAGAAAATCTTCCATGATTCTGATGGGCTTTCCTTTAAAGGTGATCTGTTTCTTTTCTCTAACAGCTTATAATATTCTGTTCTTGTTCTGAGTTTCTGGGATCTTGACTATTTGTATGTCTGGGTGTAGATTTATTTTGGATATGGCTAGTTGGAGTTCTATGTGCCTCACTTCTCTGTATGTCAGGTCTTTTCCCCATGCTTGGGAAGTTTTCTGCTATTTCTTTTGCAAATAGTCTGTTTTGTTTGATTTGGTTTGGTTTGCTACCGGGAATCAACTCAGGTGTAAACAGTCTTTTTATGTCATTTGTGTTGACCCCTGTTTTTGCATTCATACCTATCAGTGTTAAATCACATTTCTTTGTGTCGTGTTGCAGTAGTTGAATTGTTATTTCCTGATTCCTTGTTTTTTTTAAGAGATCTTTCCTTTTGTGATCACTAGTTACAATTCTGTCTTCAAGGTCTGAAAGTCTATCTGCAGTTTCTTTCCAGCAGTTTTGCCAGCTGTCAATGGAGTTTTTAATTTCTGGCATCTCTTTGAATGTGTTTAATGCATTGTAGTTCTTTCCTGTATTGTTCTTTCAAGGTTTCCATCATTTTCCTATGCTCTTCTTTTTTATTTATGTCTTTTTAAGATATGCTCAGAACTTTCATTATGTTTGTCATTTGTTCTTTCACCTGTTATTTCTGATCTGATTACTTTCACAGCCTCATGAAGTTGTTTCTTTACTTCAGTTTCTGTCCTTTCAGAAATTTCAGGTATGCAACTTACAATTTCTTCTGTTTCTATGTCTCTTAGACTTGTTCTGTATGGGCTGGGGGTCTGAGATTGTCTTTTGCTCCTTTGTCTTGACATTTTTCTGAGTTCCTCCTGATGAGCTGGTTGTGGGGTCCCAGTTGCTTTCTGCATTGGCTGCCCATCCACAGTGTAGGGGAATAGGGTCAGTCACCTGGGCTTCACATAACTTAGGTTCCTGGAGAAGTGGTGGAGCATGGGGTAGGCTTCTCCAGAAATGCGCAGCTACACTGAGGCTCACCTGATGGCAGCAGGCACTCAGGAGCTTGACTGGCTGGCTCTCCTGGTTGGTGCTACTGGCAGGGTCACAGAAGCATCTATGTGCGGTTTCTTTTGGTGTTTACAGTTCTGTGATAATGTCCATGTTGTACCCCAGAGATGTGCTGGCTATGGAGCTGATCTTGGTATCTGGATGTGGAGGCTGGGACTGGTTTTCTGTTGATGGAGTTCTCAGAGTTCAACTGTTGTTTCCTCACTGCTGCTTTAGATGCTTCCATGTCTGGCCTTGCTGATTACTTCACTCTCCAGAGGTGTGTGTGCATCTGTGTGGTGGGCTATTGTCCTGGGTCTTGGGGTTCTGGTAGGTCTTACACTCTTCTAGCTGGCCTGCCCTCTGGGATGCAGTGCAGGAGCCCCGGATCACAAACTGACTTTCTTCCAGTCAGCCTGCCCTCCAGGATCTGGGATATCTAAATCTTGGAAACAACCCAAATGCCCATCAACCATGGAATCAATAAAAAAGATGTGGTATTTTTATACAATGAAGTACTCCTCAGCTAAAGAAGGAGAAACTCAAGGCTTTTATGGGTAAATGGATCCAACTTGTGACCACACTCATAAGTGAAATAAATCAGACTTGCATGTGTAAACATCATATTTTCTTCCTAGTATAAAAAACTTAGAGTAAATAAGATCCAAAATGTACAACAGATATTGTAAAAGTGAAAGGGGAAGAAACTGCTCAAAAGCAAAGAACTGGGATGAAGGAAAGGAGAAAAGAAGGGAAAATATATATGTATGTGTTAGAAAATTATACTAATCTGTTAGTTCATCAAAAAGAATGGTTTGTGCTTTTATCGTTTGATCATTTTTTCATGCCTACATCTCATAATCTGAGCAACTACTTTGAAGATAACAATACACAATATATTAACCATTGTTACTGTCCTATTATGTTGTTTTGAAATTCTGTATCATTGTTATTCTGTTTTAAAATAAAAAAATAAAATGGTGGTAGTTATTATTATTGCTATATTCCTATTACTCTAGGCACTTAGTAAAGATAACCACCCTTCCCAAACATAGAACCATAATGATTAAAAAATAACCACACTGATTCAGGGTACTGTAATTCTTTGCTATGAACAACTTATTTGTACTCAAAGGGGAAAAAGTTACACTATGAAGGGCTTCCTTCTGAGCCTGAAAACTGAAACAGATCATTGTCTGTACTGTTCTTTCTCAATTTAAGAAGTCATGTTTTATTTAAAAAATTCTTGTTAAAATAAAAGTATATATGCACGTGGAAAGGACAAGTAAAAAGAATTAAGGTGTGCTATGGACATGAACCAAACCCCCATGATGAATGCAATCATTATATACTACAAACATATACTACTAAAAATAAATATTAAAAAAAAAAACCAGAAAGCCAACAAAAGCCCATTAACGGGTCAAATATAAGATACCACAAAGGTAGTCAGAAGATGCTGCAAAAGCAGCAGAGAAGCCAGGAAGGTGTCTGTAAAAGTGTTTTTGAAAAGATCTTGACAAATTGGGTCAAATGTTGCTGCTTCAATACATGGAGGAGTTGCTTTTGTGAGTGATGGGTGAATTCAGACTGGAAAGGGATAGGGAGTAAAGGACAGGTAGGTGTATGAGTGAGGTTAATGGAAGCATGATTCTAAGATGCTGTCCATGAAGGCACAGGAGAAAGTGAAGCTTAAGAATGTCCAATTTCAAGTGGAAGATTCTTCAGCAAGTTCACAACTAAGGAAGAGCAAGAGAAGGAAAGAGAGAATGAGTATGAATGAAAGAGAGCAGAGGACAGTGAGACAGCAGATCCCTGGAGGGCCGTGAGGAGGTGATTTATCAGCAGCCCCATTGCCTTTTATTAAGAGATGCTGTATCCTCAAAGGAAGGACCTGAGGACTGTACACTGTTGCAGAAGTCTCATGGCTTTGGTCTGGGACAGCTAGGGAGTTCCCTGATGATGGGCTTTATTTTATCAGAGAAAGAAAGAAAGGCCATCTGCCAAAAGTAGGATAGGGGAAGGGAAAGTTAGCTTTCAGGCCAGTAAAGGAGATCTGAGGTACTCAGATCAGACTATGAGAAGCAGAAAAATATTGTAACAAAAGGCAATAACCGTCTGAGGGAAGAGATGTTAGTCAGAAAACCAGCAAGTCATTCATAGGCTCATTTTTACCAGAGAAAAAGACCTCAAAATACAAAATTAGAATATTTAACAGGTGTTTCTAGAGCTTAATATATAAAATTTTAGATAAAGACAATTATAGCCCAGCAACTCCATTCCTATGTGAAATGCAGAGAACTGAAAACAGGTACTCAAACAAATGCATGTAAATATATGTTCAAAGCAACACCATCCACAAGAGCCAACTGATAGACACAGTCCAAATGTCATCCACAAATGAATGGAAAAATTGTGGTCTAGGCGAACAACAGAGTATTATTCAGACATACAAAGGAGTTAGGTATTGACACATACTAAATGTGGATAAACCTGGAAAACACTGTGCTAAGTAAGATACAAAAGGTCACATATTATATGATTCAAATTATACAAAATACTGAGAATATGCAAATCCAGAGATAAGAATGCAGACTGGTAGCTTCCAGGAACTGGGGGGAAAGGGACATGGGAACAACTCCTTAATAGCTGTGGGTTTTTAAAAAATTTTTTTAAATTTGATTTTTAAGAGGATATAACAGAATAAAACCAATCAAAACAAACCAGTATAAGAAACATGAAATCAATAGTAGTTACCATGATGCCTTTTGATGTCTTCAAAATAGCTGCAGATAACTTTGGACATATTAAAACCTATGATCAGACCACTGGCCCTAGATCTGTAATGCTAGGGAAACACTAAAGCACACATGCATCAAACTACATTTTACCTCAATAACTATCATCACTGCCTGTGTTTCTCCGGTTAAGGGAGTTGCTTACGGGGGACAGGGGATTGGCACTTTTTGTTTGCCAGCCCACACACTGGAAGGGGCTGGAGTCTGGCTGTTTCCAGTCTAGCCGTGGCCCATGCATGGCGCTGGTTCCCACACTGGGCTTGTTTGCTGGTGTGGCCATTGTTCCCTCTAACCTTGGTCTGTGAATGGCACTGACTCATGGGGAGAGGCTTGGGTCTAGCTGTTCCCAGCCCAGTAGCAGCCCACGCATGGTGCTGGTTCCCAGACTGGGCTTGTTTGCCTGTGTGGCCATTGTTCTCTCTTGTGAGGTTTTCTTTTGCAGTGATAAAACGTTTTGGCACAAGATTTTGTAAGTTGTGAACTTACAAAACACCACTGAGTTGTTCATTTTAAAATGGTTAATCTTATGTGAATTTCACCTCAATAAATTAAAGAAAAACAATAATACAATGGACTTAAAGAGACTCGTTCCTCAATAATCAAACATTCAATTTTCTACCCACCTATAGCTAGCCTCATCTTATAAACACTATTCTATTAACTACTAATGGTGACTTGATTTTTTAATGATTTGAGAATTAAAATAAGTCATGTGTTTCCTATCACATTGAATTCTAGATGGGTTTTATTTCCCTAGAAATATAACTCTTCCTTACATGTCTAGTATCTTTTACAGTGCTTACCATACACAGATGCTTAAAAACATGCTTTACTTCATTTCACATGGTGTAGTTAAGAGTATATATAACTGAGTTACAGTTTTTTAAGGAAAGAGTGTATAATGCCACATATAAGAACAAAGCACCAAAATGATTTTCCCTGGACAAGAAATTATCATGGGGCAAACCAATACTGTTTCATGGTGTGAATTTGGGGGCTGATGTTATTTTTGAAATGGTGTTGGTGGAATAGAAGACAAAATGTAATTAGGTTGTTTTGGAGTATAAAACACGACCAAATTGGAGAGGCTATGGGCAATCACATAAAGAAGACCATAAAAAAGTGGTAGATACTATTTTCTTTTCATTTTCACTTATAATTTATGTGAAATTCACCCTACATTAAAGAGGACACAAAGCACTTAAGTATTCTCACAGACACTAAAAGGTAGCAAGCGAAGAGCACAGGTTTTTGGTTATTTTTCAAGAGTCTAATTTTCCAATTATAAAATAAGTTTCTTCATGTAATTAAAAAAAAAAGCAATGTGAAGATGCCAAAAATAAAATGGTGGTATGTTAAGAGCTGTGCTATCTGCATTGAGTAAACTTCCGCTACCATCTCCTGTCTAGAACAAAAGCAAAGTTACACAATGTCACATAAATCCAGAATGTAAACAGCATTGGCATTAGGAAGTTTTACGTTATGATTAAAATAAATTTTCTGATTAAAAAAGAAGTAACACCATCAAGTTAACAAAACAAAACAAAACAAAAACCCTGTGCCAACTACTGTTTGAAAAAGTCAATCCTTAGACTAAATAGGAAATACTGCATTTCATGTCAGTGCAAGACCATCAACTGCATCCTTATTAAGGCTCAGGGTGGGGAGACTGGAATTCTAAACCACTGTATATTGCCTGTAAAGAGGTCTCACAATTCAGAATGTACCATATACTCTTCATTAGAAATTAAAAGAGCAAATCTGAAGTAAAAACTCAAATATTAGCAGAACTACCATTATTCTAAGTTACCACACTGTAGGTTTTCTGTATTAATCTGTAACATGAAGTAAGGAAGACAATGTTTGCAACAATTGGCCTTGGAAATTTACAGGAGCTCTGTAACTCCCTGGTTGGCTGCTGCTTCAGTTGCCATGGAAACAGACTGCTAAAAATGGGGCATGTTTTGTTAAACTGATCGTACCTTCACACAAATTTCCTTTTCTTTTTCGAAGTTGGAATGAATATAAAGTATCCTTCATATAGTATGACAATGTGATGTTAAACCAGGGGCCTGGTATACAATGGCAGAGGTAACATTAGCCTGTGGTACATGTACAGAAAGACATCACATATTCATGGATTTAAAAACTCATTTGGTTAAAAAATCGTGGAGATAAAATACATTGTGGCATCAATGTAAGTGCAACACGAATAATAGGTACTACAAAAAAAAAAAAAAAATCACCCACTTAACTGCCCAGTCACAGCAATCCTTAGAGATTAAAACAAAATTTGACTCATTTTTTTCAACAATGTTTGTTAATCTGAAGGACCATGAGGATCTTTGTCAAAACTTCTAGGTTCCCTATCTATATGGTTCCAAAAGAAGAAGTTTATTTCTCTTATTTTGGGGGAAATACAAACTTTACATTTCACCACTGTCTATCACAGTGTAGAGCTCTAGGAAGAAGGGCTCTGAGTAAAGTTTATTTTTCTTAATTCCTGTGTAATGGCAAAGCACATACTGGATGAAAGACTCTATAATTTCTTAATGTAAATTTCAAAGGTGGGCTCTCTGAATAAACAATGAAACAAAGGAATATTGTTTACCTCCATTTCTCTCCTAGAACAGTTAAGTATATGATGTTTTACTGAAGTCATCTGACTCAGGTTTAGTATATTGGTTTTTCTTTTCATTTTCTGAGTTTAGAAGTGGTGTACACACAAACACACAATGTACATCAAAACATTAGAACAACGGAAAACTCACAATTTGTGTTATCCTGGTCTCTGAGCAACTATACATGATGATCCAGACAATGCTGGATGAAGCAGCCACGCACAGCCTAAAGGGTCACCACATAATTCCTTAACACACATAATGGCTGTTGTCAGGTATTGCAATGGCATGTTTTTTAAAAGTAGTACATGTAGAAATAGTGTGACACTTGGATGCTGTCAGTGTTGAGACTCCAAAACAAGCCAATCTACTAGCTTTACTCTTTCAATGAAAATAAACAATTTGATGCTTGATATAGCATCATCTGGATCATCATGTGTAGTTCTAGCTGATGAACATGTAAATCAGAACTCACAGCTTCTATAATTCTCTAGATGAGATGTACAGTCTTACGAACAGGCTAGGTTTAATTGGATAGTTAAATCTCCTTAGCAGCAGTCCTCAATTGGGTAACTGCTCATCATGGTGTCTATCTGCTTCAGCAGCCTAGAAATTGATCTGTCTTTGCCCCAAACTGGGAAGGAGGCCAGAACTTTAAGATTTAGGAGGCCTTACTGTGTTTCAGGCTCTAGCCTGAGAGCTTTACATGTTATCATCATCTAATCTTCCTAGCAGTCCTATAGGGTGGGGACCAATACTTATTTTTAGAGAGAAATGAAGCATTTATCCAACACCACACAATTAGGAAAAAGCACAACCAGAATTAGAAAAATCAAGCAGTTTCTATAGGTAATTTTTCTTAAAAACAAAATTTAGTATACATAAACAGAAGTGTTTCCCAATATTCTATAAGGTCTTGACCATAGTATAAAGTAACTTCAGCAATACTTTTCATCACACTGACTGTATTTTATACTACAATTCCAATAGAAAAAGTTATATATGTCAGTAAGAATTCATTGGTACTATTGACTCAATTGTGTCACTCTGAAATTCATGTTAAATCTTACCCTCCAATATAACTGTATTTGGAGATGGAGCCTTTGGGAGTTACAGTTGAAGGGGGTCATCTGGGCAGGATGTTCATCCAATAAGATTATCCACATGAAAAGACACCAGAAAGCTTTCTCTCCCTGTGCCCTCCCACTGTACAATCAACTGAGAAAATGCCATGTGAGCACACAGCAAAGCCACCAGTCAAGAAGAAAGCCTTCACCCAAAACTGAACCTCACTGGATTTTCTAGCCTCTGCATGGTAGAAAAAATAACTCCTGTTGTTTAAGTCATGCAGACAGGTATTTTGTTATGGCAGCCAGAAGTAACTAAGACAATTGGAAAGACACAGAAATATTCTAGGTTTATCCACTCCATCATTCAGAAGATGGCTTACAAAAGCCCGGATAAAGCTACAATTAGGAAATAATTGAAAACCCAATGTTCCAAATTTACTTAGATTTTTCTGAAAGCTTTTAATGAAAGTAGAATGTTGTCATGATTGTATATCACATTATACGGTGAGACTGATATGAAAAAACAGTAGTCAATGCCTCCCCAATAACTGTAGACAGACTTCAAAAATTTTTTCTCAGTGAAAAGTACAGGCATTGGGCCATAAGCGCCAAACATAGATATAAAAATGCTCAGTTCTTACCTTGGAGGCCCTGCGGTTTAGAGAGGAATGAATATTTAACAGAATGATCATGATGGATTCATAAGAAGACTAAAGGACCTAAGTGTGTATGTTGGGGAGGGGTGAGGTGGTACAGAAAGGCCCCTGTGAGGAGTTGTGTCCGGAATGGGATACAAGGCTGAGTTGCAGCTGCTCAGGACAAGAATGGGGGATACAGAGTAGGAACGACGGGAGGGTAGGGTGATAGTGGGATGTTCTGCCAAGGAGAGGGAGGGAGAGAGCAGAAAAGCTCCGGGAGACTTGGGCAGGCCCTCTGAACCACACGGGTTTTAGATTTTTCCCAAGGACAGTAGAAATTTTTTAGAATATGAGGCAGGAGCACCAATGAAGATTATTTCAAGATGATCACTCTTCATATCAGTGGAGGGTGATGGAATGGAGGGAGTGTAGAAGTAAGCAGGAGAAAAATCAGGTTGGCAGTTTCATCTCTGCTTCAGTCAAGATTCCTGAAAAGACGCTATTTGAGTGGGGGGGTATGAAACAGGGTGGTGTTGTAGTGATGCTGTGCTGTGGACAGGTGTCCTATTTCTGAGAGATAAAGTACTCCACCTCTCTCCACATCTGCAAAAAGAGGTCGGGCCCTTAGTCTATACTGCTTGTTCATTTGGTCCAAAGCATATATTCAGTAATTCTGTTTTGTTGCCTTATGCCTGTGTGTGTGTGTCTTAATTTCCATTTTATCACTCAGTTTCTTACTCTTCAGGCTATGAGCTTCTTGAATACAGTGGCTATTAAGTTTACAATATACAACGTGGTCTTATGTGGAAAGCACTCAAATTTCTGCTAAATAAAATTATTTCTAAAAAAATTAAACTACATACCAGTACTTTCATCTCAAGAGTAGCATGCATTCATTTTACAAGTAAAAATATGGAATCAGGTTTGGGAAGGGGGATATTTTACTTTTTTTAAATACCTGTAATTTGATAAAAGGATTATATCTCATATCTTTTTCAAATTTACTTTTTAGAAACATTAATTTAACAGTAAATCACTTGTACGATACTTTACTAGAATGTTAGCAGAAAACAAAGTAAAACTTCCCAGAGAAATCAAAACATGTTGCAAAATTCATATCCTTATAGAATTCATTTTAACTCTGTTTTAATTGCCTATTTGTCTGGTTATTTACTTATTTCTTTATTTGAGATAGAACCGAGGGTCTTTGCATGGAGATGAATTCCCAGCCCTTTTTTGTTTTTTATTTTGAGACAGGATCTTGCTAAGTCACTAAATTGCTCAGGCTGGAAATCCTACTACGATTTAATCAATTTTGGTTGACTCAAGGAGAATCAGAATGCCTTCATTGTTATATGGCTCATTTAACTTAAAGATGATTAAGATCAGTGTTTCAGAAAATGGAGAATAGCCTAAAGCAGCAGATGACAAAAATTAAATATCAAATAACAATTTCATCTAATGATCTAGTAATCTTCTAAACATCTCAGCAGTGCCTTACAGGCACTAACCCATGACATTTTTGGGTGAGCCATTAATTATTATTGAGTTATAAATTATATTTGAAACTAACAGGTCACATCATTACTGTATATTCTAGGAAGGCAGAGGTAATATAATACTCGTCAAATATTTGTTGCACAACAGTAACATTTCTGTGAGATACAGGACTTCGAAGTGAGTTACAAAAATGGGCCAAATGATTTGATTTCTAAGAAACATGGTTTAACTGCAACAGTACAGATGTTTTATTATAATGGCCTATTGTGAAATGTCACAAAAAGACTTAGATAAAGGTTTTGGGAATATATACAGTAGAGACAAAAGTATTTTCAATGTATACCATCAAGTGACTTTTTAAAGGAAACACACAGGAATTGAGGTTTAAGAGACTGAGTCTGCAAATATAATCAGCCATATGTGGCAAATGGACAGCACAAATGAAGTTATGTATGAGTTTGTTTCCATCACTTATACAAGTTTTTTTGAGACAGGGCCTTGCTATGTACTGCAGGCTGGCCTTGAACTCTCTTATATAGCCTAGGTCACCCTCAAACTCACAGGGAACCTCCTATTTCAGTCTCCCAAGTTCTGGGATTACAGGTGTGCACTATCACGCCCAGCTTTCCTCACATAAAAGTTCTGATGCTTTGGCAAAGCTACTTATTTAATCTATGTTCCCAGGTTGGATTACTCAGAATATCTCAAACATTCATTTTCTTCTCAATTGAATCTATAGTTATGTTCGAATACTACATGCTAAATTATTCCCGATGCCTAGGCAATGTATCACAATTTCACACAATTCATTTTGGCTGTTCTTAATCAGTTTGAGGCAGAACTGAGAATGTGGTCCCTAAATCTGTATCCCCCCGCTCTACCCACTCACCCAACACTATACTTGAACCACACAGTGAAAGGAGCCCATATCGGAGTCATTTCTTAGAAGTTAACTGCCTAATTCATAGCTGCCCAACCCAAACTGAAGCATTTTGAACAAGAGACGTTCTTGAAATGGTAAAAGCATTACTCGTTAGGGCTGTTTATTAGAGCATTTTTTAGCCAAATTAATTAATACACAACACAGTTTTCTTTCTGGGGTAATTTTTTTCAGTATTAGAGAGTATTTTTTACATTGAACATCAATTTATTTGCTAAACTTAGTTGCTTTTTCCTAAAAATTCATAATTATCAGTCCACTGTCAAGTTGTAGTAGTTTGCAATATCCTACTTAGTTGCAGATCTAGAAATTTAGATCTCATGCAAGTTGAGAACAATTAGAAAATGTCTGAAGCCTTTTGTAGATAAGTTAAAAGAAAATATTCTCTATTCCTGCTCTGACAGAAGAAACTAGTCTAAGGAGAACACTCATTTGAATTTTGTTCAAGGCAATTTATGATATTTGTTAGTATTCCTATCTAGAGCAGAAAGTAGTTAAATTCTCCAACTACGCACATTGGCTGGAATTTATCAAAAAGTTTATATAAGCATTAACAAAACTGCAATGTGATGTTTTATTTTCCAAACAACTGCCTGGTACTTGATGACAACTATTCGCAGGCTGTAGGCATCGGGACCTTTTTCCTGAGGCTGGTATATGGCTCGATCGTAGACTGCTTACTTGAGGCTATAGGTTTTATCTCTAGCACCACTAACAAAGCTACAACCTTTTTCTCTTTTAAAAATTCAAAACATACTGCTATACCTTCTTATAAGGCATTATGTAAAATTTTGAATCCCATGATTATTTGCTTACAAAGTCTGCTCCCCACCCCCCGGGGCACATAATAATTTCTGTTAACCACTACTACCAACAATTACAGGAATAAAAAAAAAAAATCTCAATATAAGCAAGCAAGAAAACAAGTGGAGTAGATGTCCAGTCCCTTATAACAGATAAAAGTCAGCACCAAAGACAATAAGCTGGTGTCTATGTGATTAAATGAACCAAAATGTATTCTTCTTTCATTACAGAAACTTATGGTTCAGACATTTAAAAAAAAATTCTAGAGGTTGCTTTTCAAACAAACAAAACCTTGAGTGGAAAATCAGACCTATCAGTGTGAAATAAAGTATGTATTCCTTGTGAGGTACAGACATTATTAGTAGTTATTCACACATTTGTCTTTTGGTAAAATAGCATAGGACCTAATTAGGTCAGGGCATTTCTGAAAGATAAGTCAATCAAAGGCATCTGAACAACTACTATCAAGCACCTTTCATGGATTAATAGGATGAATGTATGACCCAATACCTAAAGCTGGTGAAGCTCCCCAGAGACGTGTTATGTTATAGTCTGCCAATGTTCTGATGTTATAGTCTGCCAACCTGCTGAGCAGGCCATTGGTGTGCATCTACAAGCACTAACTGCGACACACTGAATTTTAGGAGTTCAACTTTTTATAGGGAACCAGTTATTGACATATGACTCTATAGAAAAGTCATTTTCTACAAAATTTCTCTTATTTTTTCTATCCTAATTAAATCCAGATCTAGAGCAGCATGTCACTATTGATATATACCTATGTTATTTTACCCCAAGGCCTGTCTATACACAAAAGAACTAGAAACAGCCTATTAAGATATAAACTGTATGGCAAGACAGGTAAATTTTATCATTCAATCATTTTCATGGAGTGTTTTGACACACTGGAAATCCTTTCCTTACCTCTTTATATCTACTAATTTACATGATGGTAATGTGCAGACTATTTCTCTACATTGCAGATATACATTAGATTTTAAATTTAATAGAAAAAAGTGATGGAAGGCTTTTAAAAATAAATAAATAGGAAGGATAAAAAACTGGCATTAAACCAGACATCTCAAAGCAAATACTGCTGGGCCGGGGATATAGCTCAGCAGCACAGCACCTGCCTGGCAAGCACAAGGTCCTGAGTTCAATTCCCCATACAAAAAAAAAAAAAAAAAAAAAAGAATTGTAAATGTAGTTCAAAGCAAATACTGTTCACTCTCATTGCACAAATGAGAAAATTAAAGGTAAGAACAGTGAATTTGAACAGGATCACAATACTAGTAAATGGTTCACCTGGGATTTGAACCTAAGTGATTTCACTCCACAGTTCATACTCTTGCTCTTTGGACATTATACTCCTGCACCTGTATAAGTCTCAAAATTGTCAGAGAGTGAATCTAACATTATGTAATCATCTCAACTGTGCTATTCTGCTGATAATTCTCCTATTGTGTCTGTGTATGTGCGTGTGTGCATATGTATGTATGTATGGCGCTGGAGATAGAACCCAGGGCCTTGCACATGCTAGATACATGCTCTATGACTGAACTACAACTCCACGCCTTTCTTTATATCTTAAATTTTTGCTTTCTATGCTCCTTAAGCACACTGGGCTATAGTGACATCCTTTTTATTTCTTCCATTCAGTTTTCTTCTGTTTGTTTTTTCAACTAGCACAAAATCTTTTAAATTGATGGCACTGATATTAATAGGAGCTTAATGTTTAGTTTAATTTAAATGCTACATAAATAATTCTTAAACTTAAAAAAATTACTGAAAAAATTCAAGTTCCCATTTCCTAAAAACTCCACTGGCACTGATTTTTATAAAAGCCTGCAATTTTCACAAGAATCTGTTGCACACAAGCAGAAATCCATTGTTTAGTTCTTAGCAACAGCTATTTGTACTTCACCATGGGTTGGTCATCTCTTTCAACTGAGGTGTTTTTCCTACCCATATCCCAAAGTATTTCAACTTCCGCAGGTCTAACTATTGTTTTTTCTTGTCTTTTAAATCTGCAACAATCTATCATTACACCCTCATTCTAAAAGCCTGAGAGAAAAATATGAGGCATATCCTTTTGGAAGAAGCTCAAAGTGATACTGAGACTGATAAACTAGCTAGAGTCAGAGGGGAGCTAAGAGGGTGGCTGATGGAACTGAAAGCAAGGAAATGGAAAAAGGGATATTGTGGGGGTTTGTGTCTCCAAAAGAGGATTAGAAAACCAATTTTCAAACTAAATGAGCACTGGGAGGGGGGACCCTCATGTCTGAAATTTATAAAAAACTTACTCTCTGCAGACTCTGAATTTCTTAAACCATGTTCCTTGATCTTAAGCTGCTACAGTAAAGCATGTCATGTACTGGGCTAGCCATACTTCAATATGCCAAAACAAGGGACAACAATGCCAAAAACCCTTGGCCATTTTCTTTGCTTGTTTTGTTTCAAAAACAACTCCAAAGCCCCAAAACAAGCCCCCCCACAGCTCCTCCCAACTATGCAATGTGCTTTTTAAGAACAAAAAATACGTAATTCGCATTATACCCAACTAACCCATCATTTTAGCATTAATTATGGAAAAGCCACCTTCCTGGCTTTAAACAATAATAATCACTAACATGCTAATTAGGCAAAAATTAATCTTCCCAGAATTATGTGTTTATAAACCTAAAAGAAACAGTATCCTAATACTGAAAAAGAAATGGCCTCCCCAAAAAGCCATGGGGAGGCTAAAAATCTGGAGAAAATGAGGAAATACACAAAATCAATCTGGAAAGATTTCACTGAAATTAGGAGGAGCCTCCTAAGTCTCCTTATTGTATCAATTATTGCAAAATCAGCTAACGCATCTTTAATAACAGCATTAAGCTTTTGCTGCACGGAACTTTGAACGTGTAACGGCTATGGGTAAACAGAGAGCAGACACACGAGGGTAAGCAGACACACTTATCTGTTAATGGGAAGAGGAAGTTTGCTGTCCTGCCCCTGTCCACAGACAAACTGACCTTCCTTGAGACTTTTCTGGTTGTTCCCTTCAAGGCATTCCTTTTCTTTAAAAGGTTCAAAATCCCCAGCAGTTAAAATCTCTGGGAAGCCCTGTTGATGCTTCTTGGAGCTATCGATCATGGTGAGAGGCTTCTGGAGACAGGCAGCATCCAGCAGGAGAAAGGCTCGGTTTGCAGGATATAAGAGAGTGGTGCTCACAATACTCAAATCCGGCGTTCTTGGTTGCTCCTCGCAGTACCCCAATCGTTAGGCACCTATGTCTTTAAGTAGCTGAAGGCAGCCATTAGCCTTTAGTTTCCGGCTTGACCTGCAAGCACACGCATACTGCTGAATCCCTTAACTCTCTCCCACACCGGGAGGCAGAGCCTGGGAGGCATGATTTTAAAATCCCACCCCTTTTCCCAGCCAGTCTCCTTCCTGCTGCCATTTCAGCTTCCCCCATGCTGGGTGTTTCAATCTGCAGTTTGATGGTCCGAATCATCTGACAAACACTGAGTCAAACAGTTAAAAATAAATCTTCTAGTTGTTAAGAGAAAAAGTTGCAGATACCTAAGAAGACAAATTGCTGCATGCTGTCTCTTCTGAACTCTCTATAAACAGCCACAAGCAGTGGAAATACTTTATATCGGCCAGACGAACACATTCATTACTCTTTAAATTCTCCAGCTAAACAAATAACAGGCTGGGGCATCTGAAGGAAGCAGTCTTATCTCATCAAGGGTATCATACTGAATAAACACGCTACCAGCATATCTAGATGAAGAGAGGCATTTGACTACTAGGTTCCTTGTGGAGTGTGGTTTGCAGAAAATAGCACTCTGGCAAAGCCAATGCTCTTTGTAACAGGGAAATGTATTGTAATTGCAGCTTTCTTCCTTTGGTGATTCAGACCCAAGCAGCAGTTTTCCTTTGTGCCACTAGTCGGCTAAGAGAACTAACATCCCTATGATTTTTTTTTAAGGAAAAAAATCTCCCATGTATTAAAAAAGCAATGACACACAGATCTATTTCAACAAGTGACTAGACCAAGTTTAATTTCACAGAAGCTATTACCACAGGCACCTCTTCTGCATGTCACAGGCTGCTGTTAACTGAATATGAGGAATGCTGTTCAAAGGAAATCTCTAGGTATGGAATTTTTAGGGAAACATGCAGACAAGTTTGTTTCCATAAACATCAAATACATATCTAAAGTCAAAGTAACCTGCTGTGTGCTCCTTTAGAAATCGCCCATAAAACCCATCAGATGCTTTAAGAACATTTAAGAACAGCAGACCATGAATCCTGTACCATACCAGGTCTGTTCTGTTCACTTTTTAAACAACCAACATTTAGCAGTGTCTGGAATATTAAGAATTTTCAATATATGGCATAACAGTATAAATTAAAGCAGAAGAAAGTATACCAGGAAAATGGTTGATAATATGCAAAATTTTCAAAACACTTTAGATCAATGACCAAGTGCCACTAATCTGGGATGAAAAACATATCACATTTTCTCTTTAAGAGAAAATGAACAACTACACTTTAATTAAGCACCTGGTATGACTCTCCTGTAGGTTATAGAAAGGCTCAGCGTCTTTATAGCCTTGCAAGAATACCAGCGTGGTATTCACTGCTCACACAGAGATGCAACTGGACAAAGCATTCTGTCCTTTACCCCTGGTTCCAAGGCTTGTGTGTGCCAAACCCACACTGCTCTAGAAAGATTGCTATCTGACCTGCACCTCTTGAGAATGGTGTTACACAACACATGACACGTTTATTGTCAAACTTTTTCTGAAGTAATATAAGCTCATCTATGGTAGTCTAAACCTCTGCATAAGCAGTGAGAAGCCTGTCACACTTTGGCACGACCTCAAGCATTCTGATACCTCTGATCTGGAAGTCTGTATTCTTCTAAATAAACCACTCCTGCACTTTTAAGGAGTAATTAAAAAAAAAAAAACACCATTTTTGAGAACATTCTTTTTGTTAGTCACTTAACTAGATGATCTGCAAAGATTATCACATTTAATTCCCAACAATCCTTGTGACCTCTATGATCATTTGCACATTATAGACATTTTACACACCAAGACCAGTGTCTCAAAGTTTTTAAATGGCAGACTTAGAACTCAAATCTTGGTTCTCTAAAGCCCAAATCTTTCTATTGCACTGTGAGGCACTGCCTGCTATCTTTCAGAATGTGCCCCATTTCCAGGTTTTAATTTGATTTTTGGACATATTTAAGAGCAGACGTCATACCTTTCATAGCCTTCTAGCAATTCTTCTGGTGAAAGAACAGAAAGCCAACGTAACCACACTAGAATGATTTTACAGAAAGTATTTTAACTTTTTATGAAATAGTAACAACAGCAGCTAACTTCATTTAGTGCTTACTATGTGCCACAGTGTGCTTCTTATATATTATTTCATTTAATTAGTTGATAGACTTGTGAGTTCAATATTATTATTCCAACTTACAGATGGAAAAACTGTGGCCTAGAAAAATCAAATACTTTGAAAGAGAAAGTACATTTTATAAGAGGGGGCCATGTTTCCAAAGCAGGTAGCTTGGTTTCACAGCCCACATTAATGACTGTGCAAAAGGAACAATCAAAACCATAAACTCTCACCATTCCTTTTTCAAGAATGCTTTTAAATCCTGAAAAACTGCTCAAAAGTTTTTAGGTCACAGTGTAGAAACCTAAGTAGATTTACATTAGCCACTTCAAAATTCTTTATATTCTCTGTGTATACGTTCAGTACGTGTCCAGTGTTTTTTTTTTTAAACAAAAAGTTTGTCTTTTAAGGATTCATTTTAAGATTATTAATTTTTATATCTGTGAAGTATGAATAAGGAAACATGTTCTGCTATATATAGGTTTATATCAAAAGTAGTATCTTCATAGTTTTGAAAGGAAATAAGCTCTCTAGTGGTACATGTGCCTAAAAGAACATTTATTTACTAGTTCCCCCTCAAACTGGAAATTATTTCAAATTCAAAGAGCAATTTTTATCCTGAACCTGAATAGGCTCTGATATAACCTCTAGGACTCTGGTATGTGATTCCTACAAATAAAGGCATTCTTCTACAGATCCACAGTATTAGTACCAAGAAATTAACAATAATGTGTCACTGCCAACTGACTCACAAACTGCATTTAAATTCCACCAACTGTCACCTAAGTGCCCTTTATAGCAAAAAGATCCATGCCAGGATCACACATGACATTGATTTCTAGTTTTTGTCCAACTAGAATGGTTCTTTAGTTTTTCTTGAACTTTCTCTGGATTTTGAAGATTACAGGCCAGTAATTTCATGGAATTACCCTCAATTTGGGTTTGTCTAATGTGTCTTCATGAGTATATTGAGACAATGAATTTTGACAGGTATACCTCCATCCTGACAAACCCATTATAAGAATGCTTTAGCAATATAGTACACCAGAATGTCATTTATTTCCCCTGGTGATCCTGGGCCTGACTTGGAGCTGTGGTTTGTTGCCATTGCCCAACACTCCAAGACAGAATGGGACTGCACTGCTAGACTGGGAAACCCAAAGTACGGTTTCTATTGAATATATATTGCTTTTATACCATTGTAAAGTTGAAAAACTGTAAGTGGGACCAACTTAAATTGAGGACCATCGATATTAATGGCATATCCAAGTCTATGAAAAAAAATACGATTTACCTGGTTTACATTACCTAATTACATCAGCAATCTTATGGTTTCCTGTTTTATTCTGTGGGTTATATGTGTTACTATCATTATTTATTTTGAAACTCAAATTATCCCAGATTTGGCTAGTGGGGACTGCAAATTTCTTATTGTCATGACCCTATCATTTTTTGAGCCTGTTCTTACTTTCTGGCACAAAATGTTTCATGCTCACCTTATACTTCTCCTGCCCCATTCAGAAGCCAACATCTAAATGCTAGGTGTGCTCACTGCTATTAGGCTGTCACTGTTCCCAAGTTTCCCTGTAGACAGAGTTGGTAAATACATCAGTAAATTTGGTTTCTATATTAAGATAAGTAAAATACATCTACATGTAAATATTAATTTATATAAATATCTATTTATTTACATACATTAAAAATTGCAAATTTACCAATGCTTCCATTTTCATTCTAATGCTACAGGGTCATTCTCATTTTTCTTGTCTGTATTTACAGCACTGTTTTCTTTTCTTTTTTTTTTTTTTTTTTTTGTACCAGGAATTTAACTCACAACTTCACACTTGCCAGGCAGGTGCTTGTACCACTGAGCTATATCCCTGGCCCATGGCACCGTTTTCTTACAGGAAGACATTTTCCTTCCATAGTCTCTACTCGGTGGTCTATCATCACCACTACCACCCATTATCCTCCTTGCGCTGGCTGGTTTTATTGCCCTTACTTCCCTATACTTCCCTTGCTTGGCTCCATATGTTTTCTGTACTGAACCAGGAAGGAGGAAGGAGACTTGTATTATCTCTCAGCATGAGAAGCCCACAGTTGTCACATGAACTGATTTCCATTATTTTGCCTTTGCTCCTAACTATATGAGCTGCACCTTCTTCCTAGTCATTTGGCTCTATTGTCATGAGTGATATTTAACTTCAAATGGTACGTGATATGATAAATCTGCTTCCACAGTATTTGTGTGTATGCACACTCAAAAGAGCTCTTTGACTCTGAAAGAGACTACCATAGATTGTCAATTTTCCCACCAATCCAAGTACAGATATTTAATAAGCATGAGAAAAACTGGCTTAGAGTAGAACAATCCAAGAAAGGCTTCAAGGAATTAGAATACAAATAAACAAGACTCAAGGGACCTACATGAAAACTTGGCACAGCCACTATATGCTCACCAAATTAAGATGGACAGATTCTCCCTATGATGGTGCTATAGTTCCATAAGGAAGAACATGGGAATGTGAAACATTCAAAAGTAGCAAATGTAAAGAGACTGCTTAAGTATTGACATATGCTTCTGTAGCATTTCTGACATGAAGACTGAGAAAGATCTGTTTTTTCTTCTCTTACATCATGCACAGGTCCTCAGTAGGAACTTACTGTGGGAATGAGGGTGAACTCTCTAGCTTCCACATACTCAAAATCTACATAAGCTAAATGCATAGAAGGAGAAAATTTCAGTGGAAGGTATACCCAGTTTTTTCTTAAGGGTATCATACTTTTAGGAAAATATATTTTTTGATCTTTTTCTCCTTTTTAATTTTATAAATACCGCTGTGAAATGTTACGGCTTTAGATCATCATGAAATTGGCACAAGAAGTTCTGATAGTTAATTAAAATTTTTTTTGGTAAAAAATGAAGTTATGACAGTACTATCTCTGAGATCAAATCATAAGCCTTAAAGACCTTTTTTTTGTCTTTTTTTTTTTTTTTTAAACAGGTCTCACTATGTGGTTCAGACTATCCTTGAACTCACCATGTAGCTCAGTCTGGTCTTGAACTCATGGGAATCCTCCTGCCTCAGCCTAAGTGCTGGGATTACAGGTGTGCACTACCATGCCTGGCTCAAGACCTTTGTTTGTATTACTTAAAATACATTAGCTGGGAATGGTGCCACACAACCATAATCCCAGCTGCCTTGAAGGCTAAGGCAAGACGACTGTGAGTCAGAGATCAGCCTGGGAAATTTAGGGAGACTTTGTCTCTCACACAAATACACATATGTGTGTGATACATATTACATGCAACACACACACATATAATGTCCTTTATCATTTAAAAAATACACAGTGTGGACATGTAGTGCTTCAGATGTAAACAGATTAACACATTAGCCCCAAAGGAAACTTCCATTTCCAGAGGAGGAATAATTTTTCTGACGTTTCTAAGATAATCGATTTTGAATAAAATCATCTATGATTTCCATATTACAGCACACCAAAACACTACTCCAGGGAAAACCAGCTTAAGGATCTGCTCTATGTTTGTGCAGATGATCTCTCACCCTGGAACCCAGCTGCAGCAGGCATAAGCAGCTCCACCCTCTTGTGTCTGCTCTATCCTCTTGAAATGTGAACTTCAGCTAGACTGGGGCTTGGTGGCGGGGGTGGGGTGGGGTGGAATTTTACCATTAATAGTTTGCTGGTTAACATCTGCTCAGATAGAGAGGGGAGGAAGTCACATAGGGTGGATTAGGGGTCGAAGAACTTAGAACGTAGTGTATCCTTAGTTGGGCCTTCACATCCCAATGGCAATACTGAAGTGGAAGTGTCTGACTCACATGAGTGACTGGTGCCATGTGTCTGCTCAGATTCTTAGTATGGATAATGAAGAGATGATGGAGTACATGTTAATAGCTTTTAAAAATCACTCACCCCTCCTCCACCTTTTCAGTGGTACCAGAGATTGAACACAGGGCCTCATGCACAGACTAGTGCTCTATCACTGAGTTATAGCCTCAGCACTTTTTAATTTATTCTGAGACAGCCTCTTTCCAAGTTGTCTATCATATGCTCAAACTTGGGATCCTCCTGCCTGAGTTTCCTAAGTATCTGAGATTACAGGTGTGCACTACTCTGCATGTCTTTTTAAGATTTATAGTTATAGAAATGTAGACAACTGTCTGGGAGATTTTCAGCAAAGAACTTTCCTTATATTGCATGTTATCTTCAGGTCTCAAATTCTGCAATAACTTCCGTCATCACAGCATATAAGAAAGAATGAAATGACTGTCGCTTTGAAGATTTCGCAAAGCTACAAGAGGTGAGCGAAAAGTTAAGAGGACCAAATCTCAGCAAAGATTGGATGGTATATTATTAAGTTATGGTCAGTGCAATGTTAAGGTAAGTAGTTTTAATAACAAGAAAACCACCCACAATAGTGCTTCTCAACCTTCCATATATTATTACTATTTGACTCCTTTTTATATAATTTTCCTAAATCATTTTTTATAAATTTTAATACTGAAGATTTATTTATGGTAAGTGTATCTATGCCTTTTACATGCAAAAAAGAATGAGATTTTTTTTCACTCATCCTCCAAGAACTAATTTTTACTCCTATTGAGAAGGTTTACTTTACAAGAAGGAAAGAAGTACTTTTTATTTTGAGATAAAAATAGCAAGACATGAGTAACTTGTATGTGGGGAACCCCTCCCCTCAATAACAAGGTTTGCAATCTATATTAATGATTTTTTAGGTCACAAGTAAATTTAGCACACTTTTGAGAATCTTGAGCATCTTTTGGTTCTCAGTATCTGAGGTATGGGTGACATGCATTAAAATTTATGTTCTATTGCTTTAAATGTTCAAAGAAGAACTGATACATCTTCAAGTCAATTCTGTTAGCAATCACAAATCTTTAATCCTATCTTTCGACTCCAACACTCTTCATCAAAAGCAAATGTATGATTTCTACTTCTTTTTTATTTTGACGAATTCTACATGTGATTTTCAAAGGCACGTATTTAAAACAACTGGTCATTTAATTTTAGGGAGAAGAGAACATTACAGATAGACTGATGAAGTTTAGAGGCAGCATGGTTTTGAGGAAGGAGCATGACTTTAGATAAACAAAATTTGGTCGTGAGATCTTGGGAAAGTGGTAAAGTTTTTATGTCTTGGCTGCTTTATCTATGGAAATGTAATAACAGCTATTTTCGATGATTATAAAAATTAGAAAAAATACACATAAAAGACTCATCACAGAAATAATGGGCCATTTCACATGGTATGAAGATTCATTTCTAGAAGGCTTTTCTCTTGTGTCTATTCTTCCACAGCTATTTTGCTAGGTTTGACATTTCTATGGCAACTCCATGCACATAACCACATATCCTCCCAGACTATCTAGGACTCCATATACACATGAACACAATTTATTCCACTTAATTATGAACTCCACCTGCTACCACCTCCATTTTATAGTGAGGTACCAAGAGGTAAATAACTTGTCCAGCTACACAGCTTTTAAGAAACAGAACAGAGATGTCTTAATCCAGAGAGTACAGCTTCAACGTACTGGCTTTTCTCAAAGGGTTCTGTGAGAGAATTAACTATAATGCCCAAAAGCATCCATAGAGAATTAACTTCTCTTCTAAGTATCTAAAATTGTATGTGCTAAGTCATCCTTGGAAGAACTGAGAAACAGTCATTCAAATCACAATGATAGGTTTAATTGTCTCTGAAAGCCAGGGGAGAGAAGGGCCTGACGCTTTTCATTATTCCTCTAAGGTTTCTCTCAACACTTACCTGTATACTTTGTATATTCCTGATAGTCCTTCTCCATCTCAGTAAGTTTTACAATCCTCAAAAGTTAGAATTACATCTCATTCATTTTTTTTTTTTTTTTTTTGGTGCCGGGGATTGAACTCATGACCTCGCACTTATTTGCCAGGCAGGCACTTACGCCACTGAGCTAAATCCTTGGCCCTCATTCACCTTTTTATTCCTATGAAGTCTATTCTAATGTTTTAATAATGTTCACATGGTCAAGTTTCTGTTTAATTAAGTAAAGTCTTACATTCAGCTTCTTGATACCATCTTCCTTAACAATTAAAAGTTTTATTTAGGATTGTGTCTGAGAGGCATTTCAAGACCAATTTTAATGAGATCTAATTGAAAGATAAGTCACATCCACTTCAAGTATATAAATTGGTCAGTGCTGATGGAGGTGCACACCTGTGGAACCATGGTCACACTGGAGACACAGGGCTTTTTCATCATTCTAGAAGATTTCTTCATGCTCCTTTGCAAGTACCTCTGTCACACCCAACCCTACATAACCACTGATCTGCTTTTCACTAGTATAAATTAGCTTGCCTTTTCTAAAATTTCAAGTAAACAATCCTGAAACAGTCTCTGCTATTTACAAAACTTTACTGCAATAGATTATTTAACTGAATGTCTAAACCAGGGAAAAACCTGAGCAGAAGTACTGTGATCTAAAAAACAAAAACAACCCCTCCAAAGCCAAACCAACAAACTTACTCATCCATTAAAATAAATCCCATTTATAATAACTGAAAAGTGATTTCTAAAATGCATGTGCATGGTGTAACCCAGGATTAACAACACTATACTATTTGGTCATTGATGTGTATTACATATCAGGATGCTGAAGGGATACTGATACTGAAAACCAGATATGTAGAATTGAGATTAAAAAAATGTGACAAAGAGGGCATTTTGCCACTCAAATCCATAATGATAGTGAATATTATGATATGCACAGTTATGACTATTCACAAAACAGTACAACATCTATGGTTAGAAAATCAAAAAGACAAGAGATCCAATATGACAGTTAGAAATGCACAAATAGGAGACTTTAATGTGCCACTCTCCATATAAGACAAATGAAGCATGCAAATAAATAAGCCCAAATTACATAACCAAGAAAAAGATGTTATCAGTATACATAAAACTTTATGTCCCGATAATACAGAAAACATTTCAAATATACATGGAATGCTAAAAAAAAGTCACACATTAATAATAAAGAACATTTTGGTAAATTCTATAAAGAAAAATTACACAAATACATTGATCTCAATGCAATGCAACTATAAATTATTAATAAAATAAAAAAGATTATCTGAAAATTAATAATCTCCTATTCACAGAAAAGCTATAAGCAATTGAAAGAATTTCTAAAAAGAGAAATATTAATATTTGTGTATGTCAGAATCTATAGCATACATTTAAGTGATGATCAGAGAAAAATTTGAATCTATAAACCATTATATCAGTTAACAATGAAGGAATGAAAAAAAATATAAGACAAAGAGAAAAAAAGCCTTTAACAAAAGGATAGTCTTTCAGTGGCTTATATGATGGTATCAAAAGATTTATTTTATGTATAACTGGAGTCCCAGAAAAGTAGCAGAAAGAAAATGGGGCAGAAAACATATTTGCAAAGACAATGCCTGAAAATTCCTCAAATTAGATGAGAAACACAAATTTACAGGTTGAAGAAACCTAGCAAACCTTAGAATAAATTCAATCACATTCAGAAATGAATAGCCTTCAAATACACAAATAATCAGCAGTTTTTTTAAAAGAATATACTTGTAGACAATATTTCATTAATAATAGCAAAAAGATTAAAAATCTTTATAAGTAATCTAAAAACAAGAAATGTGTAAAACTAATGTAAAATGCAAAAGTAGGACTGAATAAATAGGCAGTCCTTGTTTGTGGACAGGTTAACACATCATTATAAAAACAGCAGTTTTCTCTAAGTTAATTTGTAAGTGTTGATACACAAGTTCATATGGGAAAAAAAAATACCTAAGTTGAGCTAAAAAATCATGCAAAGAAAAGCCATACTATGGGAGAGGAAAGAGCCTTATGAGACAAACATAAACTGAGGAGCACATAGATACACTCAAATCATATGCACACTGTGAACAACTATTGATGAGATTCCTCTATAACCTAGAAACATTTTCAAACTATGACCCTAAATCCAAATGTAATAAAAGACCGATAGATTTTTGCAACATTAAAAAAAAATGCCCAAAAGCACATCAAAAGAGTTAATATCCCCAATACACAAGTAATTCTTTAAAAACTGAAAAGTCGAGCTGCATGTGGTAATGTTCACTTGTAATCTAAGTACTTCCGAGGCTGAAGAAGGATCGCTGTGAGTTTGAGGGCAGCCTGGGCTACATAACAAATTTAAGGCCAGCCTGAACCACATAATGAAACCCTGCCTCAAAAAACAAAAACAACTGAAAGCTAAAAAGATCTGGCAGAGAAATGAACAGATAATTTACTCCTCCACACACAAAAAATTTGAAATGGCATTTAAACATAAGAAAGATGTTCAGTGTTATACAGAAATTCAATGAAAATTATACTAAAATAGTAAGTGGTAAAAATGTTTGACAATACAGTCTGTTGGTGAGGCTGCAGGGAAAATACACATTTTCATACACTGCTGTAGGGAATGCAAAAATAAATGTATAATACTAAAATACATAAACACAATGAACTTATCTGTATTTCAAACAACGGATTAACAGAGGACAGAACTAATCTAGGAACTTTTACATACGAGATTTTGGATATATACCTTCAGGTCAAGGTTAAATGAAAAAAAGAATGTAAACAAATACTAAACTCTGATTAGCAAATATTTTAAAAACAGCTTTATTGGGATATGAGTTTATAAATCATATCCCATCTGTTTAAAATACAGATTTATTTTCAAAGGTATAGCCTAGCAAATGGAGTTACAAATAGGAAAAGGTGGAAGCCAGCACAAACCCTGGGAGGTTGGAATGAAACTGGAGGTATCACAACATGCCCTCCTCCCTCAACTAAGGACTGACCCCAAGGTTTTCATACTGGGCTACAATCCCAACCCCCTTTTATTTGTGGGCGGTGGGGCGGTGGGAGGGTTGTAACATTTTGAGGTAAGATTTTGCTAAGTTACTAAATTGCCCAGAGCTGGGCTTGAACTTGCAATCCTCTTGACTCAGTCTCCCAGTGCTGGAATTACAGGTGTGCACTACCATGTCCAGCTCTGATTTTGAATATATAAAGTGACAGAGCAGAAACAGATATATGTACACACATGCATTTTTTATTGAGAGGATCCAGAAGCAATGAACACACAGAAGCAATGAACAAATTTAGTTACCAGATCTTTTAAAAAAAATTTTAGTTTATTAGTATTTCCGCATAATACATAATGTTTACATTCTTCATAGGAAGTTGGTAAATGTACATAACAATCATAATTCTTTTTTTCATCTCATGTCCCTTTCCTCCCTCCCGCTGCTCCCCTTCCCCTTTTTAAATACATGTTTGTAGTACACAAAGTTTACATTCCTTGTGTGGAGTTGGTACATGTACATATCACATCCCAATTCCTTTTTCGTCCCTTACCCCTGCCCTCCTCCAGCCCTCCCTCAATCTCTTGATCCCCTTCCTTTGAGAATCATTCATCTCCCTAATTCCTATTATCATTTATTTTATTCTTTAATTTTACTTTGAGTTTCTCATATAAGAGAAATCATATGATGTTTAAGCTTGTGTGTCTGATTCATTTCACCTAACATTATGGTCTCAAGGTACCTCCATTTTCCTACAAATGACCAGACTTTTTTTTTTTTTTAAAGAAATATTTGATTTCAGGATTGGGAAAGGAAGAATACATGACATCTTGTAGCAGGGGTAGCTATTCTGTTTGCAGACAACATGAACTTCAAACCAAGAATGATCAAAAGAGATAAAGAAGGTCACTACATACTTGTTAGGGGAAAACTTTAAGAGAAAGAGATGACATTCATAAATATACATGCCCCAAATATGGGAGCACCCAACTATGTAAGAAAAATCTTAATAGACATGAAAAACCAAATAAACAATAAAACTGTTATAATGGGGACATTAACACCCCATTGTCACAAAGAAACAGATCAACCAAACAAAAAATCAACAAAGAAATAACAGAACTGAATCAAACTTGTGAACAAATGGATCTTGTAGATGTGTACTGAGTGTTCCACCCAACAACATCAGAATACACATTCTTCTCAGCTGCACATGGGTCATTCTCTTAAATGGATCACATACTAGCACATAGAACATGCTTAAGTAAATGCAAAGGAACTGAAATAATTCCATGCATATTATCTGACCATAGCACAATAAAATTGGAAATTAATGACCAAAAAACCCACAAGAGCCCCATAAACACATGGAAATTAAATAACACTCTCTTAAACAATTAATGGGTCACAGAAGAAACTAAAGAAGAAATTAAACAATACCTACAATCAAAAATGAAAATACAAACTACTGGCACCTGTGGGATAAAATGAAAGCAGTCCTCAGAGGGAAATTTATAGCACTAAACTCCCACATCAGAAAAATGGAAAGAACACACATAAACAACCTAATGCTGCACCTCAAACTTCTAGAAAAACAAAAGTAAGTCAAGCCCAAAGAAGAGAGAAAATTACAAAGATCAGAGCAGAAGTTAATGCAACTGAAACTAAGAAAACAATACAAAGAATTAATGAATCAAAGAGTTGGTTCTTTGAAAGAATAAATACAACTGATAAACTCCTAGCCAACCTTCTCAAAAAAAGGAAAGAAAAAACTGAAATCCATACAATAAGAAATGAAAAGGGTGAAATCACTACAGACCCTGTGGAAATACAAAAGATCATCAATACCTACTTTGAAAACCTTTACTCCCATAGGTTCAGTAACACAGAAGAAATGGACAGATTCCTAGACACCTGTGAATTACCAAAGCCTGATCAAAAAGATGTAAAACTGCTAAATAACTCAATTTCAGTTAAGGAAATTGAAAATGTAATTAGAACCTTACCAACAAAGAAAAGACCAGGTCCTGATGGATTCACTGCTGAATTCTACAAGAAATTTAGGGAAGACTTAATGCCAACACACCTCAAACTCATCAATGAAATTCAAAGGGAAGCAAGTCTCCCTAACTCATTCCTGGAAGCAAGTATTACCCTCATACCAAAACCAGAGAAAGACCCGATCAAAAAAGAAAATTACAGGCCAATCTCCCTAGTGAACATAAATGCAAAAATCTTCAGTAAAATACTGGCAAATAGAATACAACAAATCAGCCGGGCATCGTGGCACATGCCTTTAATCCCAGCACTTGGGAGGCTGAGGTAGGTGGAGCTTTGTGAGTCCAAGGCCGTCTTGGGCTACAACACAAGCGCAAGGCCAGCCTGAGCTACACAGTGGGACCTTGCCTCAAAAAACTAGGGCTGGGAGTTTGGCTCAGTGGCCTAAGCACCTGTCTGGCAGATGCAAAGTTGTGAGTTTGATCCCTGGTGCCGCAAAAAAAAAAAAAAAAAAAAAAAAAAAAAAAAAAAAAAAAAAAAAAAAAAAAAAAAAAAAAAAAAAAAAAAAAAAAAAAAAAAAAAAAAAAAAAAAAGATACATTAAAAAAAAAAGAACTCAACAAATCATCAGGAAGATTATACACCATGATCAGGTGGGATTCATCCCAGGAATGCAGGGATGGTTCAACATACATAAATCAATAATTGTAATACACCATATCAACAGAGACAAGGGCAAGAATCACATGATTATCTCAATAGAAGCAGAAAAAGCTTTTGACAAAATGCAACATTCATTCATGATAAAAAAAGCCCTACAGAAAATCGGAATAGATGACTTCTACCTCAACCTGATAAAAGCCATACATCATAAACCAATGGCCAACATCTTACTGAATGGAGAAAAACTGAAAACTTTCAACCTAAAATCAGGAACAAGACAAGGATTTCCATTATCACCACTCTATTTCAGTATAGTTCTGGAAATATTAGCCAGAGCAATTAGAAAAGAGAAAGAAAGAAAATGAATAAGGATAGGAAAGGAAGAAGTAAAATTATCATTATTTGCAGATGATATGATACTCTACATAGAAGACCCCCAAAAACTCCATTGGAAAACTTCTAGATGTAATAACCAAATTCACCAATGTTGCTGGATACAAGGTCAACACATAAAAATCAGTAGCATTTTTGTACACAAACAACAAACTCACTGACAGAGAAATAAGGGAAACCACACCCTTCACTATAGCATCCAAATAAATGAAATACTTAGGAATCAATCTAACAAAGGAAGTAAAAGATCTATACAGTGAAAAGTACATTACTCTGAAAAAGGAAATCGAAGAGGATTTCAGAAAATGGAAAGATATTCCCTGTTCATGGATAGGAAGAACAAACACTGTGAAAATGGGCATTCCCCAAAATTGTTAAACAGATTTAATGCAATCCCAATCAAAATACCACTTGCCTACCACACAGAGCTAGATAAATCATCCCTAAAATTCATCTGGAACCAGAAAAGACCTAGAATAGCAAAGGCAATTCTGGGCAACAAAGGTAAGGTAGGAGGCATCACAATCCCCGACTTGAAATTTTTTTACAAAGCTACTGTGATAAAATCAGCATGGTACTGGAATCAAAACAGACCTGATGATCAATGGAATAGATTAGAAGATACAGTCACAACTACAAACACACTCAGCCACCTCATCTTTGATAAAGGGTGCTGGAAAAACTGGCTTTCCATATGCCGGAAACTAAAACTAGATCCATGTCTATCACCATGCACTAAACTAAAGTCAAAATGGATCAAAGATCTGAATATTAAAACAGAGACACTAAATCTGCTGGAAGACAAAGTAGGTAAAAATCTTGACAACACAGGAGTAGGCAGAGAGTTTATGAACAAAAATCAAACTGCATGGGAAAGACTTCCCAGAATCAACAACTGGGATCTCGTCTTATTAAAATGTTTTTGCATGTCAGAGGAAATCTCCAACAGAGTGAAAAGAAAACCCATGAATTGGGAAAATCTTAGCCAACTCTCCCTCACACAAAGGACTTCTACCTAAAACATATAAAGAACAAAAAAAATCAGGCCCCCAAAATTCAAAGACCCAATCAGAAATGGGCTTCTGAGATAAATACACACTTCTCAGAGGAAGAAATACAAATGCCAAATAAATATATGAAAAAATGTTCAACATCAATGGTCATTTGGGAAATGCAAATTAAAACAACACTGAGATTCCATCTCACCCCAGAAAGAATGGCCACGATCAAGAAATCAAGCAATAACAAACGCTGGAGGGGCTGTGGGGAAAAAGGAACTCTTTTGCATTGTTGGTGGGAGTGTAGGCTAGTGCAACCACTGTGGAAATCAGTGTGGAGATTCCTCAAGAAGCTAGGATTAGAGATTCCATTTGACCCAGTTATCCTGCTTCTGGGCACTTTCCCAGAAGAACTAAAAACATCACAGCACAGTGATATTTGTGCACCCATCTTTATAGCAACACAATTTGTAATAGCCAAATTTTGGAAACAACCCAATAAATCAAGGAATGGATAAAAAAGATGTGGTATTTTTATACAATGGAGTACTACTCAGCTATCAAGAAAGACTGCATGAAGACTCTTATAAGTAAACGGACACGACTTGAGACCATACTCATAAGTGAGATAAATCAAACCCACATGTGTATTGTCTCCCTAGTGTAAGAAACTGAAAAAGTATATACGATCCAAAATACACAACAAATACTATGTAAGGGTAAAAAACTGCTTGAAGAGCAAAAGTAATTGGGAATGGAAAAGGGGAAAAGAGGGAAGGGAAAAGGAAAAGATATAAATCTGTATATATGTATATGTAAGATAACTAAAACGAACATACTGCTGAATGAATTAGTTATTGAGAAAGAACACTTAATACTCATATGATTAGATCAATTTTACATGCCTATCTATATCTGTTAATCTAAACAACCCTTCTGAAGGAAGCGATATGCAATATTGGAACCACTGTCAAATTCCTATCATCTTGTTTTGTAAACCTATAATGTTATTGGATTTGTTGTTGATGTCTGTTTTGCTTTTTGTTTTTCTTTTCTGTGTCTTTTTTCTCTTAAATAAAAAACGTGGTAGTGTATTAAATACAGAAACTTTTTTGCTTTGTTTCTTTCTTTTGTTTCTCTCTTCCTTCTTCCCCTCCCCTGCCCCTCCCCTCCTCCTCCCCTTCCTCCTTCTTTTGTAGTGCAGGCTGGCCTTGAACTTGCTATGTACACCAGGTTGGCCTTGTACTCAGGGTGATTCTCCTGCCTCAGCCTCCCAAGTGCTGGGATTACAGGTATATGCACCATGCCCGGCTAAAAATTTTAATCTCTAGCAACAAAACAAAAAACAAGCATATTGCTGGGATGCAGAACCCATGGATATGGGGGTCAATTATTGTGCATTCTTATCAAATGAAGTTTTTAACTACTTCAGAGCATTGATAACAGTATGGAACTTCATAAGTACTGCATGCAGAGAAATCATATAGGCTAAATAGCTGGATACATCATCTAGGACCTAAGGTCTTTAGGGTCTTTTCTAAGACTGGTGTTAGTACTATAAGATGGAAAGAGATTTTCTACTGTATATATCAGTTCAGTGACAGCAATTTTCAGTCAATGATAAGACTGCTTAAAATTTACTTACTGTATACTACACCATAGGTAAGCACTTAAACAATTTAAAATAAACAGTATACTATTTGCCAATAATACAGAAGCCTCCTCAATTTTGTGTAGTATTGAGCTTAAACCTAGGCCCTTCACATTGGGGCATACCTCCATGGCTTTTTAAATTTTTTGGGACAGGGTCTTACTAAGTTGCCAAGTTGCTCTGGACAGATGAGAATTTGTGATCCTTCTACCTTATCTTCCAAGTCCTGGGATTACAGGCATGCACCAACCAAATCCAACTGAGACCCCACTCCCACTACTCTCATCTGTTTTTCTAGTACTGGGAATTCAACCCTGCACTTCTGGATTGAGGCATATTCCAAGCCCTTGTATTATTTTTTATTTTGAGATAGGCTTCTGGTAAGTCACTAGGTTGCCCAAGCTGGGCACAATTTTACATCCTTTTGCATAAGTATACTGTTCAGCAATTATAGAGAAATTCTATTTTTTTTAACAGATAAAGAATTTATTTCAAAAACATGAAGAAAATTAAACCAATTTTTTTGGTTTCTTATTTGGCTGGTGTGTCTAGCAAATATGGAACTAGTGGCACTTATGAATAGTTATGGAATAAGTTGAACTGTCCCTTGTAAGAAGAGATCATTGAGTCCAATACTTGATAAATACATGTATTATCATTAAAGAACAGTCACATAAGCAATTAGGTCAGAAATGCAGCTCCATGAGCCAGGTGTGGAGGCACATGCCAGCAATCCCACCACTTGGGAGTGTCATGCAAGTTTGAGGCCAGCCTGGGCTACAGTGTGTTCAAGACTCAAAGCTGGACTTGAACTACATAATGGGACACTGTATCTAAAAGAAAAAAAAAAGCAGTTCCTGACATCTATTACTAATAAGGGTTACATAACCATCTACTGATTTTGTTTTCTTTAAAATTAATTCTTTTTTGTTTGTTTTTGGTACCAACAATCGAACTCAGCACCTTGTGCTTGCCAGGCAGGTGCTTATACCACTGAGCTATATCCCCAGTTATTTTCTTTAAAATATACATATTCATACATATACCACTTGTAAATGACCATAACAAACAGGCACAAGTAAACTCATTCCGGGAGGTTTCTGGCCATTTTAGCAGAAGTAAATCTTTCTTTGAATCAATGCAGACTGAAATGTCTTTCAAAGCTTTATGATTCACAGTAAAACTACATGACTTTTGGTACCAATGATTATCAAGCAAGAAAGTGGTATTAGAAGTCTATAAAATTACCAGTTAAACAGAGCAGAAAGAAATATGTAGGTTATATGAGTGTCTTAAATAAAACTTAAAAACCAATTTCATTAACAACACTGTCAAAATTTATATACAAGACCTCTACCAATAATTGCTGAGAGTCAGTGTAGTGCTAGCACAAAGACTGACAAACATATCAATGGAACAAACTAAAGAACCTAGACACAGATATATAAATAATCACTAGCTTTTAGTTAAAAGTGAGAAAGAGGTCCCACTGGGAAAGGGAAGACTTTTAAACTAATGATGCTCAAACTAGTGGATATTCATACAGAAAAAAAGATGAATTGTGATCTTATATCACACCAGAGACAAAAGTTAACTGGAGCGGATCCTATGCATTAATATTTTAAAGCTGGGTGTGGTGGTGCACGCCTGTAATCCTAGCACTTGGGAGGCTAAGGCACAAGGATCGTTGCAAGTTCAAGACCAGCCTGAGCTACAAAGTGAGCTCAAGGCCAGCCTGAATTGCATAATGAGACACTGCCTCAAAAAGAGGGGAAAAATAACAACAACAACAACAAAAAAAAAAAACCTGAAAAGCTACAAAGCCTTTAGCAGAATAGAAAGAATGCTTTCTTTCAGGAAGAGGCAGGCAAAAAAATTTTTAGGACACAGAAAGCAATAATCATAAAAACTCTGAAAAATTAAGACTTCATCACAAATTAAAACTTTTCCTCATCAAAGAAACTTTAAGAAAATGAGTAAGAAACCTACAGACTGGGAAAACATGTATACAAAATATGTATCTGACAAGGGATTAGTATCAAGATATATATTTAAAACTCTAACAATTTCATAATTAAAAACAAATAAGGCACGCCTGTTGGTAATATACCTATAATTCCAGCACTCTGGGAGGCTGAGGCAAGAGAATTGCAAGTTCTAGCCAAGCCTGGGAAACTTAGCGAGAAAAGAAAGGGGTATGATATAGTTCAGTGTGAAGGCCTTGGGTTCAATCCTTAGCATCAAAAAAGTAAACAAAACAAATAATCTAGTTAAAAAATGGGCCAAGTTGACTTTTTTGAGCAATACTGTAGTATTGTGTTTCATGAAATATTTGGAAACAGATCTGAGTGCAACTTACTATAATCTCAGAGTGCAAAAGGCAACAAATGGACTAGGCTGAAGGAACATGAAGAGAAAGATAGACAATTTGTTTCTAAAATAAGCACATTTTAAACAGAAGCTGATATACAGGTTGAAGTCTTCAGGAGCTATCTATGTACAAATAAATATAATTTATTCTGATATACAAAAAAAGACAGATCATGGTTGGAGGGAATGGTTAGATGAGTACATATGATAAGCATGACTAAATATTAATGATAGAACCCAAATGGTGTATATCTGAGTGTTCAACTATAAAATTCTTTCCATTTCATTGTATGTTTGAAAATTACTGTATGAAAAATTGGAACAGAAAAAAATTTTTGGAAAAAAAAATCTCACACAAATGGCTAAAAAGTACATTTACAAGTGCTCAGTATCACGAAAATTCAAATTAAAACCATAATGAGATACCAATGCATACTCAATGAAAAGGGCAAATTTTGCTAAATTTTAGCGACAATACAGCACAGCTGGTATTCTAAAGAGGACATAATGATGTAGTCAGTTTTGAAAAAGACATGTAGACTTATAAAATATATACCCAGTAATTCCTCTCCTATATATATATACCAAAAAGAGATAAACAAATAGTTGTATAAGACCATTTGTTGCACATTTATTCCGAACAGATTCAAACTGGAAGCAGTTCAGGTATCCACTAAAGAGACAATGGATAAACAAATGGTGACATATATACATACAATGATATGTTACTAAGCAATAAAAGAATGAAGCACTAATAACATACAACACTAATGAATCTTAAAAACATTATGGTGAGGCAAGTAATCTTGCTCAAAAGAATATATATTCTATGTTTCCATTTATGTGAAACTCTTAAAAAGAAAGATCAACTCGATGGAGAATGAGACCAGAATAGTGGTTGTCTCAAAGGCGTTGGGGTAAAAAGTGGGAAGCGGCACATAGATGTATGCGTATGTCAGTATTTATTTAGAGGTATGCCTTAGATTTGTGCATTTCTCTCTCTCTCTCTAGATATATATATACACACACACACATATATATATATATAATCTTTAAAAATATAAACTACTATTGAATTTTATATAATGATGGTCATTCTAAAGTGTTTAGTAGTGAAGGATATTGATGTTGGCAACATTTAAAAAATACATCAAAAATTTGAAGGATTAATAAATGGAATGAAGGATGTATATGTAAGAAATTAAGTATAGGAAAATATTGGCTACATGTGATGACACATGCCTGTAATCCCAGTAGTTGGGAGACTGAAACTGGGGGATCACCATGAGTTCAAGGTCATGCTGGGATGCATAGTGAAGTGAGTTCAACGTCAGTCGGAACTATATAGCAAGACCCTGTTTCGAAAAAAAAAACAAAAACAAACAAACAAACAAAAAAAAACAGCTGGGTGTGGTGGCGCACTCCTGTAATCTTAGCACTTGGGAGGCTGAGACTGGAGAATCATTTGCCAGTTCGAGACCAGCCTGGGCTACAAAGTGAGCCCAAGGCCAGCCTGAACTGCATAGCAAGACCCTGTCTGAAAAAGACCCAAAAAAAAAAGGAAAATGTTAATTATAGATCTCAGTGTTTAATATGTAGATATTAATTGTACTCTTTCAACTTTTCTATATGATTCAATTTTTTAAAAAAATAAAATGCTGATAACTCCATACCTTCGCCTAGTGTCCTCTGATTTCTATAATCAGAAAGTAGTATGTTCTCTTATTCTTGTAATTTCTAAATGATTAGACTATCGCACACACTTGACAGTAGCTGCTCTATTTTGGCAAGAAAGCAAGTATTACCATGATTTCTTTCTTTAAAGTCACTATGTTCTGCCTTTTATTTTCAACTATGAGAAAGGAGATACATGGTCTAACTGCAGAAAAACTACAATTTGCCATTTCAAGTAAAACATTCAGCAAAGGTTAAATTACAAACTACTATCTGAAAAACAGAAAATGCGAAATATTTTCTATGACAAAAATGTACTAGAACTGAAAAGATACATACATAACAGTAATCACAAGTTCCTACTTAACAAAAAAGGCAGAGATTAACCATTTTATGGCTTAAGAGTGACAAACCAGCAACTCTACTCTGAATCATCTAGTTGAATGAAAAAAGGGAAATGCAGACTTGTTGGAGGATGGTGCCTCACAAACAAGGTTGTTTGTATGAGAAGATTGGACAGGCAAGGACAGTGAGAACATGCAGAGAACAACAAGTACACAAATACAAAGCCCCAAGAATAAACAATGCGTGGAAAGAACTCATAGCTGAGCAAGGCTGGAACACAGGGTACAGAAAGGCACAAATGCAGGCTTCATAGAGAGCAGACCATGGTTCAGGACACAATGAAACCTATCTAGAGGGTCTCTGGGTTTTACCTAAAAGAAGTTGGAATCATGGAAGCATTGTATACAACAGTAGCACCCCCAATCACATGCGGCAGAAAGACCATTTGGCAGCTGTGAGCAGTGGAGGAGCGTCAGACCAATTAGCAGCCCACTGAAACTCTTTAAGGCAGTAAAAATGAAGGAAGACCAGACCAGAAGTTCTTTCTATGGCTTCTCAGACAATCCTCATATTAACCACATAATCTACCCACAATTGGCAGTGCAGATACTTTGGTGCAATACATTAAGAAGTGAAAGGATCTAAATTTACAAACTAAAAATACATCCCCCTACACACACATACACAGTGGGACAAAGGTTCACCATGGAAACTATGTTTCTATGAATTGGAGCAACAACTAACTTGTCTGCCCTTTCTGGCCTGGAAAGAAGTTATAACTTCTCAAACCTGAATATTACTTTTGTTTTCATTTTTTTTTCTTTTCACCTTCCTCACACAGAATTAACCCTAAACTTCAATAAAAATGATTTTACTGTAAATAAGGAAAAATGCTCCTAGTTGAGCATGTGTTTGAGAGTCAAAAGGATCTAGGCTCAGACAAATGCCAATCTCTATTAGTTCTTCATCTACAAAACATGAAGGACAACTCTGATCAAACTTTCAACTCACTGGGAAAATTAAATAAGATAATATAAGGAAAGCACCAAACAAGTACAGTGCCTGGCACATATGAAGCCACCAATAAACATGGTACCTTCCTTATTTCTTCTATCTGCTTTTTAATGACTATAACTACAAGAACGAAAGAATAAAGGTTTGTTTTTTTAAGTGCAATGTAAACTATTTGAGAAAATGGCTTTTACATGGATTTGATCTTAATATATATCATTTTTGAATACACCAAATACTCATTAAATAAAATATAGCATGAGTTTAGACATAGGATAAATTGATGAATAATGCTAAAATAGCAGGGAACGTGTTATAAATGATAGACATCTAGGCTATAAAGACTACTTTCCTGAAAATTAAAATATTTCTCTTAAGAAATCAAACCACTTCTTCAAAAAGGTATTTTTAAATGGTCAAAGCTGACTTGTTTCCAATTGGATCCCAAGAAATCTATCCAAAAGATAAAAATATAAAGAAAAGTATATAATGAAATCTGTTACCTATTTCAAAAAACAGAAGATGACAGGTAGGAAGGCAGACAGAAAACAGAAAGAATGAATCCAAGAAACTTTTGAAAACAGCTTTAAATGAATGAATGAATGAATGAATCTCTCTCCATCCTCCATGGGACACTGTTTGAGGACAAAAAGAACTGCAAAGAAACCTTCAACTTAGACCAGGTGTGGTGGCACATGCTTCTAATCCTGGCACTCTGGGAGGCTGAGGCAGAAGGACTGCAAGTTCAAGGCCAGCCTAGGTAACTTCTTAGCAAGATTGTCTCAAAATCCAACTAACCAACCCACCCAAAAATCTTGAACTTACTGGATTTGTTCTTAGTAGTAGTATGTACACTGTAACTCTGAAATTACTATACAGTATATGTTATAGGATTGAGCAAATGAATAAATACATGCTTTGGGAAATTAAGGTTTTTAAATGTAGGACAAAAGATACATGAATAAGAACTAAGGGAAACAGAAAAAGTCTGTTTTTAGGAGTTTTACTTTATTTCAGTGTAATATATATACAAAAAAGTATAAATATGGTTCAGTATACAAGCCACTGAAATTTTACAAACAGAATATATCCACATAACTACCAGGACACCCAGCATTTCCTGTGCCCTAGAGCTCCTGCCTCTGCTTTCTTTTCAGTAACTTCTACAACGGCAAACACTATTCAGATTTCTAACAGCATTCAGTAGTTTTTGTTTGTTTGTTTGTTTGTTTTACCTGTTTTTGTATCTTATGTACATGGAATCATATATACTTTCTGGTGACTACTTGCCTTTGCTCAATGTTATGTGGAGGACACGCGAGCATAATCTTGCATGTAGTCATAGTTCATTTTTAATTTTACACTCTGCTGGGTGATATATCACAGTTTACTTATCCATGCTACTGTAGGTGGGCATTTGGGTAGTTTCTAGTCTTGCACTACAACAAACAGTGCTGCTATGAACAGTGTAGTGGACTGAACCATATGAAATTGCTGAAAGTCTCTACAAAAAAATGACAATTTCATGTAATTTAAATTAAAACAACATCTTTTGATGAACACATTCCATATTTACATTTGTACTGGATATAAATTTAGTAGAAGAATTTTGATACCCAGGGTAGAATTATATTTTCTATTTTTGATTATACTTAACACTTTTTAAAAACAATTTTACCACTATGTTTACATACTAACTGCTCCATATCCTTGACACACTCAATTTCTTTCTTTTCAGAACCAGGGTTCAAACTCACGACCTCACACTTGCCAGGCAGGTGCTTATGCCACTAAACTAAATCCCCAGCCACACACTCAATTTCTTAAGTGTATATGGCATTAAGGTATTCAACTGCACTGCTCTGATGACTAATGAATATATCTTATTTATATATATGTGTGTATCATTTGGATTTTTTTTTTGTGAAATGTTTGTCAAAGCTATTTATTAATGACATTGGCTTGTAGGAGTATTTTATATATTCTGGAATAGGTTTTTGTTAAATACATGCATTGGAATTTCTCTCTTCTCACTCTAAGGGTCATCCTTTCTGTCTCAATGTTCCTTAGAACATAGGAGTTCTTAAATACAATTTTTTTTTTAATGAACAGTGTCACTTATGTCCTGTTTAAGAAATTTTTGCTCATGCCAAGGTCATGAAAACATTTTGTCAAAAAACTTCAGTGTATAATAGTAGTTACATATAAACTTCTTTTGGCTGGACAGTCAAACAATGTAAAACCATTTATTCAAAAGGCTGCCCTTTTCTACACTGTATATGAGTTACTGAGTAATGAAGAAGGTTGCTGAGTATTTTCTATTTTTGATTTTTCTATTCTGTTTCCATTGGTCAGACTGTCCAAAGTCTATAGTGTTATATTTACTTCTGAAGAAGTAAATCCTCTCATTTTGTTTACCTTCTTCAGGACTATATGACTATTTTTAGCCTGAACTCATGACATTTTACATTTCCTAGCTTTACCTACTGAACAGGGCTAGAAGCAGTATCCTCAACTAATGACGAATGTCTAGTATTCAGGTCTTGGTTCTATTCTTCCCTAAAAGGAACTGGAGATTCCTAGAGAAAGGGCTAATTCTAAGACTGGTGCAATGGAATAAAAGGTGATCTTAAAATATCTTGTGCCAAAAGTGAAAAAAGAAAGGTCAAAAAGACCCCTTGAAAGGGGTCTTCGTCCAAATTTGGGACAATCTATATGTCAAAAATGTTCAGGATAGATGATAGTTGAAAAAAATAAAAACTATGAGTCTATAGCAATTCCTCCTTTAGAAAAAGGAGGCTGTTCTTTTCATGAGAACGCCAATCAATAAGAAGGAATATCAGAGCCAGGCGTGGTGGCACACGCCTTTAATCCCAGCACTTGGGAGGCTGAGATAGTGGAACGTTATTAGTTCGATGGCCAGCTTGGCTGGCTTGGGTTACAACTCGAGCGCAAGGCCAGCCTGAGCTATATAGTGCGACCCTGTCTCAAAAAACTAGGGCTGGGAGTTTGGCTCAGTGGCTTAAGCGCCCATCTGGCACGTGTGAAGTTGTGAGTTCGATCCCTGGTGCCACACGAACACACACACACACACACACACACACACACAAAAGAAAGAAATATCAGGATTACAAAATCATCATTTTCAAAGTAACTTTATAATAATTTATCTAGGCATGAACTGTCACTCAAGCCATGGATAAAAGGTGGCTGGGAAACAAAACAGTCATGGTTTAATGCTGCTATTCTGCTTATGACTTATCAATTACAAGAAGACATAGATTTTCATAAGAGAAACAGGAAAGGAGGGAGGGTCACTGTCTGAACCAAATGATCAAATTTAATGTCACCAACAACAATTAAACTGTTGTGTACCTCTTGATAGAATTCACTGTGGACATACCACCTATGTAGTATTATCACCCAAAATGTTTAACCTGAGCTGATCATAATGGCCCAATCAGACAAATCCAAATTGGGGTCATTCTGTAAAATAATTGGCTTGGATGCTTTGAAAATGCCAAATTGTGAAAAACTAACAAAAAGTGAGAGAACTGTACTAAACAAGAGGAATAATAGTATCTTGTCATTACTAAAAGCACATGATGGCTAAAAGCACACTGAGAGATGCTTGATTAGATCTTGAATTAGAAAGAGAAAAAGGGACATTACCTTTTTGTTTGTTTTGGTCTTTTTGAGACAGGGCCTCACTATGCAGTTCAGATTGGCCTTGAACTCACTTAGTAGTCCAGGCTGGCCTCAAACTGGCAGCAGTCCTCCTGCCTCAGCCTCCCAAGTGCTGGGATTACAGATGTGTGCCAGCAGGCCTGGCCCAGACATTACTTATGGAAAGTAAGGAAATACAACATGGCATATGGGCTATGTATTTATTATTAGAAGATATATATTGACAAATTTGAGCATACGTATATTTTATTTTATTTTTGCAGTACTTGGGATTAAACAAAAGCTCTTCCCACTGAATTACATTTCTAGCACTTTTTAAAATTTTTTTATTTTTAATTTTGACACAAGGCCTCACTTACAGTCACTAAACTGCCCTGCCTGGGTTCAAATTCCTCCTACCTCACCCTCCCAGACTGCCAGGATTACAGGCATTTACCACTCCACTAGGTTTTGTAAGCAGTTCTTAAAGTTAATAAACTGCTCTACCTCCAGGAGTTAAAAAGAACATGTGAAAAGTCTGTTACCCTACTATAGGAAATCAGAAGAGAAAAATGTTCATTTATATTTTATCATATAGAAGACACATTTGAATTCAGAGAACTAGTAGTTTTTTTTAAGTCTTTAAATGTCAATTACTTTATTATGAAATAAAATGCCATAAGAGGGTATCTATTTTAGCTCTCCATTTTTTTGGAAAATGAGAAAATATATTTCCTTAAAGTATTAAAAAGAAAAAAACAATTATTTGGACATTTACTAGAGAAATGATAAAAATCACTCATTTAGCTGAGTGTCTTCAAAAGTATTTGGTTATAATGAACAAATGAACAACACTACAATTCTGCATTCTAAACTATCATGTGCCAAAAATAAAAAAGGAATTAATCAGAATGATAAAGTTGTAAGATGTGTAGTCAACTGCAATGCAGAGTAATAAAAATAAAAACAACCTAAATGTTAAAAAAATTATTTTCTTAGCATTATTTTCTGGGAAGAATGTAATGTAGAATACAACATGAGGAGAGAATACTGAAGGTGGCAATGATTTTTCTTTGTATGAATGTCTGTATATATAAACTTCATACAGCACTAATTATATATGTTGATTAAACTAAAAGAGAAGGCAATCCTGACAGATTTGATAATGTACATGGCTGACTCTAGACTGTTCTATCTTTAAGAGGCTTTCATAGTAGAACAATTCTATGCAAGTTAAACCTTGCACAGAATTTTATACCTCTTGTAGTTACTTTCTTTATGTAAAAGTTAAAAGCAATAACCTCAAAAGTAATTTTATTTTAATTTACTTTCAAGTAAAACCAATCTTTCCTATTGTAACTGAATTCCTTATAACCTTTAGAGATAGCTTGAGAGCCAACCACAGTTACACAACTTTACTCCTTATTAGCTGGTCATTCTTGTATTAGTTAACCTCTCTTTCCCTCAGTTTGTAAGTCTTACAAAACGGAAACAATCAAAACCTCATGTGTAAAATGCCTTTGCCTAATCATAGCGGGAGATAACCTATCCCTACTGGCAGACTTCAGTGCTTTTTTTTTTTTTTTTTTTTTTTTTTTTTTTTTTTTTTTTTGCGGCACCGGGGATCTAACTTACAACCTAACGCCTGTCCAGGAAGGTGCTTAAGCCACTGTGCCAAACTCCCAGCCCCGACTCCAGTGCTTTGATTGGGCTATTTACCAATCAGTTCTAGGCTTGCTGTATGATGGGGATGAAAAATGTGGTTATATGCAGAAACACATGGGAAAACCTAACAGTCTTGCTTGCAGATGATCTAAAAAAAATGTGCTGATTAGTTATATTATCAAAGGGAATGAGAAAAAGAACAGCTTGTTTTTGTGTGAAAACACAGTAACAAAGGTCAAGGTATGTTAGTTATTAATATGATTATAATCCTTAAAAAAGCAAAAGTGAAAGAACAGCACTTTATAATAAAAACTATATAGCTTGAAAACAAAACTTTGGAAAAGATTCTGCATTACAACATTTGAACCACTTACTACATTAATTCAAATAATTGTTTTCAAACGTGGGTCAAGAAATTAGAATTATTTATATAAAATGCCTTTGAAAAAAATCAACAGTGACACAGTCTACAGTATAAAGTATAAATACATATTGACTCTAATTTTCAAAAATATAATCTTCGTACTTCTCATTTTTCAGGGGTGTCTTCTTCATATGCCTTCCTCTGTGCTATTAGCAGGCTGCCTGAACCAAATGAAAGAGAACCAGGTCTAATTGCTCCTGAATGGTGCTGCCCATCTATTCTGTGTTGATTCTTCTCCATCTCTGGAGCCAGTTTCGACCCGGATACTTTATTTATCAAGTCCCCTACTAGACACTGATCTGTTCTTTGCCTCCAAACTTCCACTGCAGCTTTTCACATTGTGAGGCCAGAGTATGGCAACACACATACTCGGGCAAGTGAAGATGGCCCCACGAACTGGGGTGGTAACTTAAATCACTGGCCCAAGGGTAAAGCAAGAATGTTGACTTTGGGAGTCCAAATTAAATAAAATCTGATTAAACTCTGTTTCTAAAATTATGCTGATGCAGGGTTTGAGTGGTGTGATCAGATAATATCAGTGATATTCTATTTTATTTCTTATTTCGTTCAAAACTATGTCACATAAATTTTTAAGAAATTAAGAATGAAAATCTATGATGAATTTTCAAGGTTCAAATTGCTGCTGTTTAATCAGCTCCCTTAACATAATGCAGTCATGAGCTATCAAATCACTTTGATATTCCTCATTACGTAACATTGTTTTTCAAAAAAGATTTTTCCTTTGCTGCTATAAAATTATTATGTGTACATCATGAGAAACACACACTATACAAAAAGAAGGAAGATGGAGTGATACATATGTATGTAAACAGCCAAAAATAATTTGATGTATTCTATTCCAGGACTTCTATGTATAGACTTACTTTTTCTTGGCAGGAGTGGGCTGATGGCAGGATATGTAATGAACCACCCAGGGCCTCTGCACTGAGTTCTATCTCCAGTCCTTTTTTATTTTTCATTTTGAGGTAGGGTCTCACCAAGTTGCTAAACTGCCCAAATTGGGCTTGAATTTGTGATCCTCCTGCCTGAGCCTCCCTGAGTGCTGGAATTACATGGCTAGTTTCTTACTTTTATGTTAATAAAACCTAGATGTTCTTGATGAGAAAATTCCCACTTAATACCATGGGGGAAGAAAAATATAGTCCTCAGTTACCTCTTAATAGTTAAATCTTTTACTAAGTTGATTCAAATACTGTGGCAAAGAGAATTTTGTTTTAAAAAAATCAATATTTAAAGAGGGGAAAAAATGAGTTTTTTATTAATGAAGAATGAATTCTGCCAAACAGAAATGTTTCCTTGATGCTAAAAAAAAAAAAAAAAAAAAAAATGCCCCTTGAGCCAACTGAATTATTATGTGATTTGCTCCAAAGGATCAGAGGTTCTAGCTGGGTGTCTCTTATGACCATTTTGTTGATGATTCTGTGTCAATTACAAAACTAGAGGGCTACTTGCCTTTAACCAACAATTTTGCTTCATACATGCACTGATCAAAAAACACAGAAACTTGATGTGCCCAGCAAAGACTGTGTGGGTGGATTAAAAAATGAAATGACACAGCTATTATAGTCTAGCCAGAAAGCTAAGTTACATGTCCCCAGAGAGGAAACATGTTTCAGTGGAAAGGCACAGGTCTTGTGTAAAGCATCCTAGAACTCGTTTTTTTTTTTTTTTTTTTTTTCCGTCATGTAGAGTAACAAGCACAGGATTTCCTGCTGTAAGAAAATAGCAACACTAGATAGATTACAAGAAACAACTGTTTTTACACATTGGGAAACATGTAATACAGGGGTACAGCCCCTAAGAGAAGGGAAACAATGAGATGAGCCCTGTAACTGCCCTGGCTTCTGCCTAGAGGCAAATTCCAGACTGTAGGTAGAAGGAAAAAGTCAAACACAGCCAATAGATGGGCTTGCTGAATGGAGACAAAGCTGAGTACTTGGGCAGGGTAAGGTAGGAAGAAGTGGAATGGCAGATTTCTGAAAAAAGAAGACCTATACTAGAAAGGAGTTCAACAAATCTGCCTGAAAGTGACCATGAGTCTTTGCCAAGTACTAGGCTATATGTACAGAGAGTAACATCTCACAAGGGTGGGAAAGAAATGGCCACAAACAGTAAGTTACATCATTCTCAGAGTGTACTCAAGGTTGGGGAACTGTGTGCACTCCAAATAGCCCTAGGAAAAAGTCCTTTCTTGGGGCATTTAGCAGGGAATGCAGCAGGATTTCAAAGGGTGTCAGTCCTTATTGGCACCATCACTAGTATAAATGCCACCATATAATAAGTCTTTTCTAACAAAATTTAAGAAAGGTCTTGAGGGTGATTTAAAAGTAACTTACCTGTCTACTAAACCAAAACCCAACATTCTTTAAAGGAAGACAATCAAAATAAAATCTGGACACTCAGTAATGTAACATTCACAATGCAATGGCCAATACAACTCATTCAAAAGATTACTTTCCTAAAACAAAAAAAGATAGCAAATTTTAAGAAATTTTTAGTTGTGTAGGACTGTTAGACTTGAATTGATTCATTTCAAAGATAAACTCACTGAAAAGAAAGATGCAAGCAAGGAAACTATCAATACTGTTCACCTCTGGAATTTCACACGTTACTCAGACTTCCAATGGGATGATCATAAGGCTGTTAGCAGTTAAGGCCAACTGTAAACCCAATAAATCCTAATTATTTATTTCCTTAAATTGTCCAGGGTCCAGTTCTTAGGAGGTCTTTCCTTCTCATTTGTTCTTAGTGCTATACATTTCTTTAAAGAAACATAGACAAATTCACAAAATGTTTTTAAGATGAGATCAATCGAAAAACAATTTATAGATCCACCCCATCTAGTGACATCATCGAAACAACTGCTATCACCTCAAGATCTTTTAGAAGAATATTCTAAGTCACTGGAATGGCTTTTGTTCTTACATACTCCAATGGTCATTGTGAAAGAAGCAATCTCACAAATACATGTATATCTATAGTACATACTAGTTTTGAAAGATGATTTCTGAATTTAATCAATTTTTCATTAAAGATTTAGTAATAAGAAAATTAATGAAGAGATGTGACTATGACATACATATCCTGGAATCAGAATGAAAATTTAGAAGACAACTAAGAACACAGAATCTTTTTTAAACATTATAAATGTTTTATCACTTCAAAATACCAAAAGTCTTCTATATACTACTCATCATATATATCAAATGCCTTAAAAGTCTCTATATCCACTATCTTAATCTTTTCAGAACAAGGATTTAAGAAGGAGAAAACCTATAAATCAGTCCTTGATGACAGAGTGTCTGTTTAGGAGTTTACCAAATGGAATGACCCCGTTGGAATTCTTTCAAGAAGCCTGTGAAAATGTCAGAATGGAGTCTGTTTTGGAGGTCAGGGTCCCTAGAGAGCTCTGAGTTTGGGCCTGTTTGTCTTTTCACATGCTTTACTATTTGAAAATCTTTCCTTGTAGACACTGACTGATGCCCAGAGAATGCTAGGATTGTGGGAACTGGCAGTACCCACGAGAGACGAGCTTCATGGGAAACCCATGCCTACTGCATTGCCTTCTTAAAGCTCATCAGATAAGCTGCTCTTCAAATGTTATATAAAGGTGCACAACAAGACATTAAGAGCTACAAGTCATTCTGACTTCTTTAGAAAGAAACACTTGCGAAAAATGGAGCAAAAGTTACTGACTTATTGATAGAAACACTAAGTTGTAAAACTTCATGGGCAAGGCCTAAAGAACTATATTCATGTGGCATAAACTGAAGTACTGCATTCTCAAAATATAATACTAATTCAAATACTAACTACATGCCCACACTATTCTAAACACTTGGCTGATATTAAATTATCTAATTGTTATATAACAATTTTATGAAGTAGATACTAATATTATCCCCAATTTGCAGGTAAACTGAGGCAAGAAGAAGCTGCATATTGATATAGGTAGTATAATGCCTACAAAGTGTAACCATAATCTAAATTCAGGGTGGCTTTAGACTTAGTGCTTTTTAACTACTGTGCATGTTGCCTTTTACGTGGTATCTGGATGGCAAACATGTAATGCTGCAAAACTATAACATATGCTGAGTGCTTAAGATGTGCCAGGTGTGTGCTAGCCTTCCCACCTTATTTCACTTAATCTCCCCAATGGCCTATAAGGTACATTATTTCTACTTATAAATGAGACACAGACATTAAGTGGCCTGATGTTGCACAAATCCACAATGCAGCAGGTACTACTGACATCTGAATCCACAATCCTCTTTCTTTAAAACTAGTCATTTGCAAGAATCACCTCTAAATTAGTTTTCTGTAAGTAGTTGGGGAATTACTTTTACAGACCATGTGTTCAGACAGCGACTAAAAAATGGTGAAGTGCTGAATGTCAGCTACTCCAGAAGAAAGTGCCGAGAGTCTAGAAGCAACAGTCTGAAGAGAAGTTAAAGGGATTCTAAATCACGCGAGATCCACAGGGGAACTGACTGGGGAGAATATAGGATTCACTGCTATAGGAGAAATAGCTCACTGTTGCAGACCAGACACCTCTCCGTGTGGCTCAAACAGCTGTGTAGTTGATCTGAAGGGCAGGGAGTTAGTAAAAGTAACTTTGCACCTCACTGGGAGACTGAGACCTAAGACAGGGAGTGTCTTGTGCAGGTGGAGGCAGCAGTGAGAACACAAGACACTTTCCCAAGTGGCCCACCCCACAGTCACTGCTTGGTGAGTGAACCAGATTGATGCCCTCCCTCCATTCAGTCGTATGGAGTAGAGACGGGAGGACAGGATTGCCATTTTATCTCCAAATGCTCCGGGGTTCAAAGTCCAGCAGCAGACCAGCCCTGGGGTCGCTTCAGTACAAACATCTGGCAGTGGAATGAAGTAAGGGCTGTCTGGTTACAATAGATAAAGTACACTGGGGAACTTAGCTGAAAAGTAGCAGCTGGAACCTAGACTCCAATCCAATGAGGATAGGTTCTGAGTTTTATTGTTTGGTTTGTTTTCTCTGCCCTGCCTGTCTCTTTCCTCACAGGTCTTTCAGTATTCTCTGAGATTTACAGGTGAATGAACACTGTATCTAGTCTTTTTGCTTTGCTGTAAAATCTTCTGCTTTTTCATTCATTCTTTTTCTCCTGTCCTCTTCTCCAGTTTCCCAAAGTTTGGGTGATTATCCTTAGTCCTTCAGCTTTGCTTCTACTATATTTCTCTACAGCGATTGCTCTGTTTTATCCCCTATCCCTCTTAAATTGTCCTTTCCCACCTACTGCATATAAATTCCTGGTCTATGTTGGAGGTTGTTATTTAACTATGGGTCTTGCTCCTATGGTTAGAGATACCAAATTAGCAGTTACCATAAATTACCAGTTTCTAGGCTGTGCTTGATGATATTATTATTATTAACTGTACTACTTTAACCAAGATGCCATACTTAATGTAATCAGCTGTTCACCACTGTATGATAACACTGTGATAATCTGGGGTCACAATCATCCCCATAGTCCAGTACCAAACAGCAACATATCATCCCTAATAAAGTGAGAAGATAGGATCTTGGGACAGACACAAAGATCAACAGCCAGTTACACCCAGAAGACATCTCAGAGGAATAGACATTTCCTAGGGAAGCTGTGATATCAGTGATAAGGCTACCTAATATACGAAAATACAAGCAACAACACAGGAAAGAAGTTAAAATAAAAAAATAGATAATGACAAGATTCAGAAGCAAAATGCAATCTCAGACTTCTAGCCCACAAAGGACAAATCTAAGAGACAATGAGACAGGGGAAATCAGAATCTATCCACATAAATTTACTGGAATGACAGTAGAAGAAATAAAGAAATATATACACATGAGGCTATAGTGGATATCAAAACAGAAATAACCTCAAAGGTAAAAAAAAAATGATAACCATAATGAAGCACTTGTTCAGCAAATCTAGAGTAGACACAGATTTTAAAAAAATTAGACGTAGCCGGGTGTGGTGGCGCACACCTTTAATCCCAGCACTGGGGAGGCTAAGGTAGGAAGAGCGTTGTGAGTTCGAGGCCAGCTTGGGCTACAACGCAAGCGCAAGACCGGCCTGAGCTACATAGTGCAACCCTGCCTCAAAAAACTAGGGCCGGGAGTTCGGCTCAGTGGCTTAAGCGCCTGCCCTGGCAGGTGCAAAGTTGTCAGTTCGACCCTTGGTGCCGCAAAAAAAAAAAGAAAAAGAAAAAGAAAACTACTTCTAACCAAGATTGATGTATCCTACAAAATTATCTTTCAGAAATAATGGAGAAATAAAATATTTTCATAACAAAGAACTGAAGAAATTTATGACCACCAAATCAGCTATACAAAGATACTCTAGAAAGAGAAAACAAAGGCCACAACTACATGAGTACCAATAGAAAGAAGCCACCAGGTAGGGGAAGCAATTAAACAGATGGAAAAAGACAGGCAACCATCAACAGGAAAATTATATGACAAAGACAAGACAATACAGATCAGTTATAACCATCAATATAAATGGTTTCAATTCACCAATCAAAAGAAACAGACTCATAGAATAGATTAAAAAATAAGATCCAACAATACACTACACTTAAAAAGAAATTCATACACTGAAAGTCAAAGGATGGAAAACAATACTTCACACAACAAGAACCCAGAAAAAAGCAGGGCTAGCTATTCTATTTGCAGACATGAAATTCAAGCCAAGACTGATCAGAACAGATAGATAAGGATACTACACAATTGTTAAGGAAAAACTACAAGAAGAAGAGCTAACAATCGTAACTATATATGCAGCAAATACAGGGGCACCCATCTATACAAAACAAGTATTAATAGACATGAAAAATCAAGTAAACACTAACACAACTGGAATGAGGGACTTTAATACTCCATTGTCACAAATAAATAGATCAACTAGACCAAAAAACAAAAAAAATCAACAAAGAAGTATCAGAGCTGAAACAAAGCTGTGAACAAAAGAACTTAGTAGATTGCTACAGTGTACTACCCCACAATATCAGAATACACATTGTTCTCAGTGGTGCATGAGATGTTCTTCAAAATACACCACATACTAGCTCATAGAACATGCTTCAGTAAATGCGAAAGAACTGGAATTATCCCATGTATATTATTGGACTATAGTGCAATGAAATTGGAAATCAATGAAAAAAGGAACCACAAAAACTACATAAACCATGGAAATTAAATGACACCCTACCGGACAAGGAATGGGTCACAGATGAAATTAACAAAGAACTTAAATAGTATCTAGAATTAAATGACAATGTCAATATAATATGCTGTAACTTACGGGATGCAATGAAAGCAGTCATAAGAGAAAAATTAATACTGGTGAACTCTCACAGAAAACAGAATGAGCTCAAAAAACCTAATGTTGAACCTCCCACTTACAGAAAAAGAACAAATCAAGCCCAAAGCTCGTATAAGGGAGGAAATTATAAAGATCAGAGCAGAAATTAATGCAGTTGAGGCTAAGAAAACATTACAAAGAATCAATGAATTGAAGAGTTGGTTCTTTGAAACATTCAATAAAACTGACAAACCCTTATCCAACCTTATCAAAACACGGATTCAAATTCATGCATTTAGGAATGAAAAGGATGAAATCGCAACAGATCCTGCAGAAATCCAAAAGATCACCAATACCTACTTTGAGAACCTTTAGTCTAATAAGATAGAAAGCAAAGAAGAAATGGACAGATTCCTAGATGGATATCAATTACCAAAGTTGAACCATGAAGATAGAACAATAGAATAACCTAGTATCACTCAATAAAATGGAAAATGTAACTAAAAACTTACCAAAAAAGAAAAGCCCAGGCCATGATGGACTCACTGCTGAATTCTACAAAAAACTTAGAGAAGCTCTAATGACACTAATGCTCAAACTCGTTAATGAAATTGAAAGGGAAACAATACTCCCATAGTCATTCCTGGAAGTAAGTAATACTCTGATACCAAAACCAGAGAAGAACCCAATGAAAAAGAGGTCTACAAGCTAACCTACTTAATGAGCACAGATGTAAAAATCCTCAACAAGATACTGGCACACAAAATGCAGCAAATCATCAAAAAGATTATACACTATGACCAAGCAGGATTCATCCCAGGGATGCAGAGATGGTTCAATATATGCAAATAAATAAATATACCACATTAACAGAGCCCAGGACAAAAACCATATGATCACCTCAATAGATGCAGAAAAAGCATCTGACAATGTCCAACACTCATTTATGATAAAAACCATACAGAAAATTGCAATAGATGGTCTTTACCACAATCTGATAAAAGCTATCTATGACAAACCAACAGCCAACATCATACGAAATGGTCAAAAGATGAAAGCCTTTTCTTTAAAATCAAGAACAAGACAAAGATGTCCACTATCACCACTCCTATTCAATACAGTTCTGGAAACATTAGCTAGAGCAACTAGACAAGAGAAAGAAATGAAAAGAACAAAGGTAGGAAAGGAAGAAGTTAAATTATCTTTATTTGCAGATGACATTATATTCTACCTAGAAGACTCCAAAAATTCCATCAAAAGACTTCTAGATTTAATAACCAGATTCAGTCACTGGATACAAAGTCAACACTTAAAAATCAATAGCACTCCTGTACACAAATAAACTCACCACAAGAGAAATTTGGGAAACTACACCTTTCACAATAACATAGAAAAAAAAAAGTACTTAGGAATTAATCTAACAAAGGAAGCAAAAGACCTCTACACATTGAAAACTACAGTACTCTGAAAAAGGAGACTGAAGAGAATATCAGGAATGACATCCCTGGCTCAAGAGTAGAAAGAACCAACATAGTAAAAAAAGGCATTCTCCCAAAACTTAACAAAACATTTCTCCTAAAATTTATACAGATTTAAAGCAATCTCAATCAAAATACCATTAGCATACCTCACAGAACTAGAGGAAACATTCCAAAAAGTCATTTGAGACCAGAAGAGATCCGGAATAGCAAAGATAATTCTGGGTAACAAAGGTAAATCACGGAGACATGACAATCCCTGGCTTGAAATTATACTACAGAGCTACTGTAATAAAAACAATATGCTACTGGCAAAAAACAAACAAACAAACAACAATGACAAAAAACTCAGACCTGAGGATCAATGGGACAGATTAGAAGAGGCAGAAACAACTTCAAACACACTCAGCTACCTCATCTTTCACAAATGGGCCCAACAAATTTACTGGAAGAAATAAAATCTCTCTAATAAATGGCCAGAAAAACTGGCTTTCCACACGCTGAAAACTAAAACTAGACCCATGTATATCACCATGCACTAAACTAAAATTGAAATTGATCAAAGATCTAAATATTAAATAAAACAGGAACACTAAATCTGCAGGAGGAGAGAATAGTTAGAACTCTTGAAGACATATATATAAGCAGTCTTCTTGAACAAAACCTCAAACACACGAGAAATACTACAAAGAATCAACAACTTAAATCTCATATTATTAAAAAGCTTTTGCACAGCAAAAGAAATCACCAACAGAGTGAAAAGACAACCCACAGAATGAGAAAACATCTTAGCCAGTTGTTCTTCAGACAAAGGACTAATATCTAGAACATATAAAGAATTGAGAAAAGTCAGATTCCTCCCAAAATAAAGACCCAATCCAAAAATGGGCATCTGAAATAAACAGACACTTCTCAGAAGCACAAATGACCAAGAAATACATAAAAAATGCTAAATATCACTGATCATTCAAGAGTTGCAAACTAAAACAACACTGAGATTCCATCTCACTCAAGAAAGAATGCTTATTACCAAGAAATCAACCAATAACAAATGCTGGCAAGGCTGTGGGGAAAAAGGAACACATTACCACTGTTGGTAGGAGTGTAGACTGGTGCAACCACTGCGGAAATCAGTGTGGAGATTCTTCTAAAAACTAGGATTAAAGGTCCCATTCAACCCAGCTGGTCCCTTTTGGTATCTTCCCAAAACAACTGAAAGCATCATATCACAGTGATACATGCGCACCCATGTTTATAGCAGCACAGTTTGTAATAGCTAAATCTTGGAAACAACCCAAATGCCTATCAACCAATGAATGGTTAAAAAAGATGTTTTTTGGTTTTTTTTTTTATACAAGAGAGTACTATTTAGTCATAAAAGATACACTTGAGACATTTATAGTTAAGTGGCTGAACCTTGAGACCATACTCTTCAGTGAAATAAATCAGACGCATGTATAAATATAGTCTCTCTGGTGTGAGAAACTCAAATTGTAAATAAGAACCAAAATGTATAATAGATATTGTGAAATAGGAAGTAACTGTTCAAAGGGAAAGGAGACTTGGAGAGGACAGCAGAAGAGAAAACAAAAAAATGAGGGGAAAAAAAGGATACAATGGAAACAAAGCTTTGTAAACAAGGAGAGGAAGAGGGGTTAAAGACGGGCGGGGAATGAGGAAAAAAAGAGGAACTAAGATATATCATGTACAGGTACAAATTCTTTATGATGAATGCGATCATTATGCACACAAAAAGACTAAATAAATAAATATGTTCAACAGTTTTTTGAGAATATACTATAGCTTGAATTGCTCACACTGTACCAGAAGCTTAAAGTCTAGAAATTATTTTAAAATAAGAGACATAATGATCAGCCGGGTGTGGTGGCACACGCCTTTAATCCCAGAACTCAGGAGGCTGACGTAGAAGGAGTGTTGTGAGTTTGAGGCCAACTTGGGCTCCAACGCAAGCACAAGGCCAGCCTGAGCTACATAGTGTGACCCTGCCTCAAAAAACTAGGGCTGGGGGTTTGGCTCAATGGCTTAAGCGCCTGTCTGGCAGGCGCAAGATTGTGAGTTCAGTCCCCGGTGCCAGAAGAGGCATAATGATTGCTTAGTGTTAATGAAAATTTTCAAAATATCTATTTTTTCCATCCTTGAAATACCAATTTTTTAATATTCGAGAGAACTGAGTATTCTGATTGACAAATTTTTCTTTCATGTAATACTTGATGGCAATTCTTCTTAATTGCTGTTGGGTCAAGTCTTCTGTTAAAGAGGGTCTTCTGTAGCTGTCAACCCTAAGTCTACAGAGTGCTGATCATCTTAACATTTGTCAATACTTAACCTTAGCCTCCAAGAACCAAAGGCAAGTGGTAAAGTAGACTTACTGCTTTTCTCGTTTTGCTTTTATTAAACACAGGGGTCACATATAAAATTTTTAAGTTGGTGAAACATATTAGCATCTTCTTAATGCCAACATTATCACAGATGACCAGAAAATAGCATAAATAATTTGGGTTTAAGAAAATAAAATATTATCTTTTAACTGATAGGGTGATGCTGCTATAAAAATTCTAATACCATACCTGCCAACCCTTGAAAACCACAAATAGAAAAATACTGCATTATCCTAAGTTAGATACATTATTTTAAAAATAATATTAAGTCAATCTCCCTTTCCTTTGAAAGATGGAAGAAAGTCTGACAAATGAGAGAAATGGCATGTACAATATTTAGTAACAATGCTGTGAGGAACAAATTAAATAGCAACACGACTAATTTGGATCTATGGGAATTTCCATCAATGAATTGAGATGGAAGTTGTCTTCCATGTTTTTCTGCTGCCCAGTGGAAGCACAAGGTAAGGTGATAATGAGAGATAAGAACACATGACATAATGAGGAAGAGCTGCCAGAGAAAGACACATGGGCTGGAAGCTACTATACAGATACTGCAATGGGCATACTGTGACACAGAGAGCTTCTCAGACTTACCCACACTCACAGATTGAGTCAGCAGAGGAAGCTGGAGTCCTGACTCCTCAAAGACTACACTTCCTGTTAATAATAGTGAGGGCAGCAGGTGAGGGCAGGAATGTCAACAGTATGGATTAAGTTAAAGGAGTCAGAAAAACACTGGGTATATTTACTCATTGGTATTGGTGATTACTAATCAAAAATCAAAAGAAAATTTAAATACATGTGTTATTTTAATGCATGTCTTATTGCTTTCTGCACAACAGTATTAATGATGTCTTAAAATATCAGCCAAATAACAATAGAATAAAAATAATCACAGATCACATTTTTTTGGTATGCTCCTTATATTTAACAGGTTCTCTTACAACTATAACACAGAATGAGTATCTGATGTCTACTTTTTCTTTTTCCCTTTATTTCCTTTTTTTGCTAGGAGAAGTCTTCATGGTAAGTTTAGTGGTAGAGATAAGTTAAATGAACCCCTAGTTTAATTTTACTCTCTCAGCCCAGCAAAAGGAATGATCATAAACTATTTAAATTCAAGCAGCTGAGAGGTCTAAGTAACTAGAAATAGTTTAGTAACATTTATTAACCATTTATATTATATGTTATCTTTTATAACTGCTTTTGCAGAGATGACAAAGACTGCTCCTTAATAAATCTGTTTATTCACTGGTCTGATGTCTATTAAAAATTATATGGTGGACTATAAGAATACGATCTCAAATGCTCCACATAAGATATTGTACACTTCTATGATTCTAGTAACTGAGAAAGTGTTGTAAAAATTTTAGGTAAGCATTTTTATAATTTTACGATGGTATGTTCTCACTACTAAAGTGCTATTTTATGTTCTTAATCTTCTTTTTAACAAATATGGTTATTACTGATCTCTCAAGGCTAACTTCTACAATTCCAAAGATACAATATGAAGACTGCAAAAGTTACTCAAAATAAGACTTCAGCAGGGCTATAGTTGTAGGCTATGGTCTTGCTGATGATGTACCTTTGACTAACTGTAGGCTTTATCCATTTTACTCCCGAAGATAACTAAAACATACTCATCTTACTGTCATGTTATTGTTATGCTGCCACTTCATTTTAGACTCTGCCAGGTACAAATGAGAGAAAGAAAATTTCCTTAACACCCTCTACCCTACATGCAAATGCATGCCATTTGGATGTATGCAGCAATACACTGAAACAACTAAATCATCAGTATCAACAAAACTAAGAAACTCAGAGCAAAAAACAGAAGGTGGATGGGTTACAGGTGCTTATATACTTTGTGAACAAAATATGTTATTTAATAAGAAACTTTATAAACACCATTATGAAAGGGAGTGCTTATAACACTTCTTTTTCATTTTGAAGAGTTCGAGATACTGCCATAAACAGTAAGTGTATGAAGACTGTCACAATTAAGAATTTCATTTACAGTTGTTAGGTTTTAACTTGCTTTGAACTTTAGTTGTGTTTAGTCTAAGTCCCAAAGCCTAATTTAAAAATTTTTAAAAACTTGACTAACATATTATATTCAAAGAATATAGAGTTATATACATATTTTCCTTCTGATACTCACACCTGAAAGCAGGAAAAGAAATGATCAAATGTGTATGAATGTCTTTGAGAATTACATTCAATACCAGCTCTTAAACATTAACAGCAAAGCCAATGTAAGACAATTTTACAGAAAATTACTCATTTCTATTATCTCTAGTTACAGAAAAGGAAAGTAAAAATCCCACAGTTCTTTGTTGGCTATTTAGTACATATTTATTTACTTCAATTTATGACATGAATATTTACTGTCTGGCTGTCAAGTCTAGAGAAAGACAGAAACTTTCTGTTTCTTTCACTAATCTCCATGCAACTATTCCAGCTCATGTGCAATCTTAGGAATTCAGTTTTCCTTGAAACAAATGTGTATCATCTTTGTGCATTTCTTGGAAGGACAATAAACCTAACAGGTTAGTGAAGAGTGCGGAAATATTTTTAGAGTAACCCCCCCAAAAAAGATTAGCAGCAAACATACACTGTTTATTTTCTAACTTGCAAGGCAAGCAAGCAGTTTCAGAGGATGGGTTCCATTATGTATTGAATCCAAAACAAAAAACCATCTTGTATTTCCAAGTGTTCAACAAACTCAAATAAATTATATTTCTCTAATAAGTCATCATCAAGAACAGAACAAGAGATGGCCTAAAATTGTTCCTTGTAATAAATTTAATGAATGTTGTTCAAGATGAAACCTTATAAGCTCAGACCCCTAACACACACAGAAACTGAAGTTCAAGAAAGAACAAATAAATCTCTCCTTTTTACTGAGGCCTAAAAGACACTATTTCACAGTAAACAGAATTTCGAAAAGTCTTTTAATATAGAAGATGGCAAGTCACGATTTTGCCATTACTTGATACTACTGACAGTTGGCTATGGTGAATCTGTGACCATGTTAAGGTGGTTGACACCTTAAAAACACCTAGAATCAGAGACATACCAAGAAGTATTAAAATTCCAAACAACTTTCAAAAGTGGACTCCATATTAATTTCTCTGCTTACTCTATAATAACACTGGCAGTAACATAAAAGCTCTGATATACCATTAGCATCCTCTGAAGTTGTTCTGCCTGACAACTTACTAGTCTTGCGAACAGCCTCATAAAAGCAAGTTCCTCAGAGCAGGGTCACCTCAGAATGTGGGCACAGGAGAAGAGTTACTCTTTCTCAGATGCTGCCTCAATCTATGTTGTCTTCCCTGATTTTATGAAGCTGAATTCAACTTACAGCACTTGAGCTTTTTCTATTCAAATACAAAAATGACCTACTCCTTCAACTGATTTCATTTTTATTCACAGTACAGGCCAGCTTGAAGACACTGATACTAAAACATAAAGATGGATCTATTCTGTATATAAAATACCAGAACAAAGCTAAAGGTCTCTTGAGTGTACACTTTTAATAAAGGTGCACTACATATATGTTGCTGTATGATCACCTTCCTTTATGAGGGGCTCACTTGGGAAAAGTTAACTGTCAAAGTGACTGCCTTACTTTTGAGGTACTACTAGCTACAGAATTATTTTGGCCACATTCAGGCATTAAGAAAGACTCCAGTTTATCTTTATTAAATGTCTTTCATATTTATTCCAGTAGTGGGATTATCTAGCCATTCCACTATCTTTACTAACATAAATATTTATAAAAAATGAGACGATCCTGGAATCATTACATAAATGTCAACTTCATTTTCCTTATAAAGCTCATATATAAAGATGATATCGTTTTTATATATACTAATCACAAATTGAAATACCTCTATATTTCCCTCAATACACAATAACACAGTTCTAATAAATGAAACTCAAATGCTGAAGAACAACAATAAAACACAACAAAATATCTGAATTTGATTATTTTATAACATCTAAATAGTACTTCAGTGTGATTAGTTTTGAGGGAAATATATTTTGATGTGATAAAGACCTAAAAAATGAACACACATTTAAAAAATGAGTAAAGCAAGAAAACTAAGTCTTTTCTTCTATAGTACTTGATATGAATAAAAACTGTACATATTTATTATGTATGACATGATTTTTTTTTTGAAATACACATACTCTATGGAATGGCTAAACTGAGCTAATAACTTACATTACTTAATATTGCTTATCAATTCTTTTATGGTTTGGATATTTAAAACCTACTCTTAGCAACTTTCAAGATTATAACATATTATATCACAGACACCATGTTATATAATAGGAATATGCAAGTATTTCCACTGTCTACTGGAAAATTTGCATCCTTTGATCAACATCTCC
>RJWM01003762.1:95921-109449 GCA_004363535.1 Dasyprocta punctata
AGTAATTGGGAGAGCAAAGGAAAGACTAGGAGAGTAACCTACTTTTCACTATGTACCTATAACATTTTAAACCTTGTGAATAGGGCTGGGGAGTTTGGCTCAGCGGCTTAAGTGCCTGCCCTGGCAAGTGCAAGGTTGTGAGTTCAATCCCCAGTGCCACAAAAAAAAAAAAACAAATAAATAAACCTTGTGAATGTGTTATCCATAAAAATTTTAAAATTTTTAAACCAAAAAAAGGTTAAATTCTAAAACAGAAACTACACCTTCATAAAATGTTACAATAAAAAAGTTATAATCAATGACAAATCAAACCTAAGTGATTATGTGGTAGAGATCATAAACATACAATCTCAAGAAAAAGTCCTACTGTTTTTTGAATGGTACTTGTGATTCAGACATGAAATTTTCAGTGTCAGATCATGCATGTGTGAAGAAACTTCTGGAATTTAAACAAAAGAGAAATCAAGACACATTTTGGAAATTAGAGCTAGAGAGATGATATCATACATTGATATAAACAGAACCATGCGCAGAGTTTGGACAGGATGGTTTTATGACCTATGAAACTAGAAAAAAACAATCTTTCTATATTATGGAACTTCTTCATAAAATGTAACTAAGTTAGTAGATTAAACTTTTACCATTTCATTCTCTCTTTAAGAGTGTATAATAGGAAACTACCCTGTATTGTGGCTTACCTTACATTTAGGCATCTATATTAACTTCTGTAAGGGAACACGGGAAACTGTATCAAGTGTATGACCATGAAATAGAAACTTTCTCTTCTCTGTTACAGATGACCAGTTGTGCACCCTGATTTATACCAGCACAGCACTTTTTTTTTTTTTTTTTTTTTTTTTAGGGTAGTAATCTGACATTATACACTAAGTTCCTGACTCATCAACAACCTCTGTTCTGGGAGAATGTTCATAAAATGGATTTGTTTTTAAGTTCGACACAGTGAGTCTTATATACCTTGGACACAAATACACAAGGTAACGTATAGAACAACCAAATGTGAGGTCCATTCATATTTGTGAAAGTTTGCAACTCTAATGTTTGTAAACTGGGGACTTAATGTACTAGCCCACATGTACTGTATAAACCTGATAACCAATACCAGTCAATGACAGCCTCCAAAACACTAGCAGCAATCTAGCCAAGAGGTTACTTTGAAACAATCAAAATGGTCAAGACCTGTGCCTAACAAGTTTCTGATACAAAACAAATCAAGTCTTATTTGAAGGTAGAGCAGATGCACACTAAGGACCCTCACTAAAGTACTAAAAATAGCAGTGTATGTCTTTTAACCATTTTAAAAAAATATGATAAAGGCAATAATGAGGACTACTCAAAACCTAGGAAAGTAAATAACAGGTATGTGAAAGCATTCTGCAGAGCAACTTATTTCTTCTGGCTTTAAGAACTGAAAACCTAAAAACGCACTTGTGAAGGTGAAGACTCCTTAGAAATGTGGAAAGTACAGTAAATCCTCTTGCAATTCTTAATTCTGCCTTTTAAAAATGTATACTCAGTGTGTTCCTAAATTTTAACATTACATTATATTCACATTTTAAGTATTAAAATATGAGTATATTATCTATATTGATTTATGTTAAAAATTGGTAATACTGTGTTTTCTGCAGACTCTGGAATGTTCTGTGATGAACGAATATTTATGAAACAGGTCAGGAATGAATAAAAATATTCATTTTGTATAAAAGGACTGAGAATTTGATTGCATCCTAAGCTCATTAATATAAAAAATACATAATAAGTTTTTGCCTTTGTGGATCACTGAAATAACCTAAAATCGTGCCACTTCTGAAGAAAGGTATCCCATAAGGGAGACAGGGAAAGGGAAGCAGAATGTACTCAAGAGTCACAATTGTTTTTCCAAGCATTAGCACAGGTAGTGACTTTCCAGTATCATTCCAGCACACAATTTGCTTGTGTGAAAATGGACTGAATCCAAAGTGGCTTTCTAAAGGCAGTGTTAATACCAAAGACACTGGGGAAATAATGAAAGAACTGAATGGAAAGTGAAATTGTGGCTGCTACTCAAATCATCTAGTACCTCTATAAGTGCATCCTTCATAATAGACTGCTGAATGTAACTGACAAAGAAATCACTAGCAATCAGGAATAAACTGTGCTTTCCAAGAAGTTGATTCTCAATCAAAGTGCCAAATGCATATGCTTAACAACTCACCATTCTTCCTTTCATTCAGAGACGGTAAATGCTGACTGGACTGCAAGGAGAGCTCCTGGAATTCATGAGCCACAGCCTCACTTTGAGGACTTGGAGCAAGATGTGCTAGAGGTCCCAGCTCATCTTCGGTGTCCAGAGCCCCTCCGTGATCCATTGTGTTCTACCCACTGACCACAAGGAATATGAGACACCTCTTATATGTGGCCTGTTGAAGAGACTGGCAAAACAAAAAATGTGTAAATAAACGGTACATTTATTTTTCTCCAATTTACACAAAATTATTAAACTGAGATTCCTGGATTCTAGTCCAGTTTTACTGCTGTGGGGCCCCTGTCAATTCATTTATCCTTTCTGGGCCTCAGGCTCCTTGTCTAATACACAGAAATAATATATTTAACCATCTAAAACACAACTTACATGGTAAATAAAAGTTGAGTGATTTTGTATCAAGAATTACAGAAAGCTATACCTATTAATGTCATTAAAGATTTTAATGTAGGCTTAAATGAGAACATCAACTAAGTCTTAAAAAGCAGCTGTCTGTCTTGAAAATCCATCTTAAGACTCCTACAGACATTTACGACAATCAACAAGGCTTCAGATTAAGACTCCTTTATCAGGGCTGAGAGTTTTGCTCAGTGGCTTAAGTGCCTGCCTGGCAGGTGTGAGGTTGTGAGTTCAATCCCCGGTACGGGGTATGGGGTACGGGGTACGAGGTGGGGGGTGGGGGGTGGGGAGACTCCTTTATTAGTCTGGATCTAGGAGTGAAAACAATAGGAAAAAAGAACTTTGTGATAACCCATAACGGATACACAGTTCATGACAAAGAAAATTTAAGTCTCTGAGATTTGGGGTTGTTTTACCATAGCATAAAGTGGGCCGTGCTGATGGATACACAATTGGTAACAGTAATTCCAAAAACACAAAAACCCTATAAGACACATTTTGTAATTGAACAGTACATAGTAAGAAAACTGTTACCAGAAGCTTGAAACATGGTGGTCCATGTCATGCAGTGGCAACACACTTGGTAAGATCACTGCCTACTTATTTAATAGCATTTTATACACAGATTGTCTATTCATTCACCTACTGATGGACACTAGAGTTGTTCACAATTTTTCAAACAAAGATGCTATGAACACTCTTATATAAGTATTTACTCGAATACATGCTTTAATTTTCCTGAGTAAATACCTAAAAGTGGGTAAATGGACCACATACCTGCTGTACAGTTAAATATTTAACAGACTGACTGTTTTCATAAGTGGTTGAACCATTTTTCTTTATTAATGGCTGGGTATGTGAATTCTTATTGTTCTACATCCTTGCAAACATTTTATCTGATCAATCTTTTTCATTTCAGTCATTTTAGTGGGCATATGGCATTTCACTGTAGTTTTAATTTGTATTCCCTACTGACTAATGATGTTAAACATCTTTTAATGCATTTACTATCCCTACAGCATCTTTGGTTAAATATCTGGTGAAATATTTTGTTCATGTTTAAAATTAGATGATTTCAGGGTCAGGGATTTAGCTCAGCAGCACAAGCACCTGCCTGGCAAGCCCAAGGTCATGAGTATGATCTCTGATACCAAAAAAATAAAATTAGGTGGTTTTTATCTGATAATTCAGTTTTAAAAGTTCATGACATATTCTGGACACAAGTGCTTTGTCAAATTTGTGCTTTACAACTACTTTTTCCCAGTCAATATAGATATTTTCAACTGGATAAAGTCCAAAGTGTCAATATTTTCTTTTATGGGTCACTTGTGATCTGTACTAATAAATTTTTTATTAACACAAGGTCATAAAGATCATCTTCTGTGTTCTCCTGCAGATACAGATTTATGTCTTACCTTAAGTTGGCAATACACTTCAAGCTAATTTTATATATGTGATGAGATAAGAATCAAAGTTCCTTTTTTGAGGAAGGGGATGTGGATACCTAACTGTTTCAGCAACAGTTGCTTAAAAGATTATCTTCACCTTTCCTGAAAGCTAAGTGACCATGTGTACGGGGATCCACTTCGACTATTTAGTTGCCAAAGAGTTTCAAAGGCTAAGTTCTGAAATTCTGTGTATAAACTTGTTCCAACTATGGTGATTCCTGAACTATTCATGTGCAGAGTACACTAAAGGCAAGCCAGCTAAAATAAAAGTAACTAAACTGAGGTTTTAGGGCTGCCCACCACAGAAAAGATAGAATTTGCAAACACGATTCAGGAAAGTTAACTTCCTGCTAAAATAAAACAATACTTGCAAGTGGAAATCTAACAAAATCTAGAGTCCCCACAACTGTCATCCAGAATTCTCTATCCAATGAATATATCCTTTCATAACTAAGGTAAAACTGTCACCAGCAGGCACATATTTAAGAAATGTTAAAAAGTACTTATTTGAGCAGGAGGAAAGTAGTACCATATAGAAACTTAGATCTCAGGGAATTGAAAAAGCATCAGAAATGGCAAATATGTAAAAAAGTAACAGATTTTTTTTCTTAATTTCTTTACTATTATTCAATATAAAAAGTATAATTCCTTGTGGGGGTTATTACCTATGTAGTTGTCATATATATGACCATTGTAGTATATAGGTGAAAGCGACAAATGTATTCAGTGGTTTTAGGTTTCTATACATTGCAAGAAAGCAACATAATTTCAATTTTCTTTTATTCTTTTTTATTTTAAAAAAGCCAAATAGAAAAAAGGTAGAATACAGAATTTTAAAAAAAACAGTAAGAAATCAATATTAGTCAATGTATTACATATTGTTATCTTAGAAGTAGTTGTTTAGGTTATGAAATCTAGGCATAAAAATCAGACAATCAAACAATGATAACACAAACTATTCTTTCTAATGAACTAACAGTGAATTAGTAATACAGTTATCTATCTTGCATACTTATACATACATAGTTGTATGTGTATATCTACAAATATAAAATCTTTTTCTTTCTTGCATTTCTCCTTTCCCCTATCCCAGCTGTTCTTTAATTTTGAGCACTTTCTTTCCCTTTCCTTATTATAATATCTACTGTACATTTTGGATCATATTACTCTTTCAGTTTTTTTAATTGCTATTTATTTTTTACACTAGGGAGACAATATGATATTTATAAATGTGAGTCTGATTTATTTCACTTATGAGTATAGTCTCGAGTTGCCTCCACTTACCTATAAAAACCTCAAGATCATCTTTTTTATAGCTGAGTAATATTTCATTGTATAAAAATACCACATCTTTTTCATCCATTCTGCAGCTAATGGGCATTTTGCTTGTTTCCAAGATTAGCTACTACAAATCGTGCTGCTATAAACACGGGTGCACGTACATTGCTGTGACAAGACACTTTCAATTCTTCTGGGAAAATACCCACAAGGGGAGTAGCTGAATTGAAGGGGATTTCCAATCCTAGTTTTTTGAGGAATCTCCATACTGATTTCCACAGTGTTCGCAGCAGTCTACACTCCCACCATAATTTAAATTTTAAAAAACCAAGAAGTAAAGGTTGTATAAAGCAATTTATAAAACAAACATTAAAAATACCAATAGTTCTAGTGAAAACACCAACAGGGGAATTAAAATGACATTCTAAAGTATTCAATTAAAAGTATCCCCTAAAAGCAAAGGAAGAGGTGAGAAAAAACAAACATGGTATCTATGATTTATTACAATGTATTATAATCTTAAAAGTTGGTAAGTGCAGACTTTAAATGTCCATACCATAAAAGAATTGATAAGTAATATTAAGTAATGTATAAGCTCAATGTAGCCATTCTATAGAATATGTACATTTAAACAGCCTTCTCAACATAAACTATGATGGAAAGGAAAGCTTGGAAAGAAGAGTTTCAAGACCCTCTCGACGTACAGAACTAAAACCAAAACTTCCAACACAGATTGATACATTCTGCAAAATTATCTTTAAAAATGCATGGAGAAGTAAGATATTGCCAGGATAAAGAGCACCTAAAGAAATTTATGAGCACAAAACCAGTCTACAAACACTGGAAAATAACAACTTGGGGAAGGAAAGGAGATAGGTAGATACCTGGACTCAGAAACGACCTGAAGCGAAAATTGGAGCCTATAAAGAAACTGATCAGACTGACCACAACACAGAAAAAGGAAAAGGCAGTCTGCACTTTCTCCCTGGCTCCTAGCTCCTGGCTCCTGGTTTATGGCATGTAAAGAATGGATCAAATCTGAGACACAGTGGAAGCAGGCAACTCCAGAGACCTTCAGGAAGAAACTCACCAATGCAACAGAGCCAAAGATGCTGTATGCTACAACAGCTAGGGAGTGGCTCATTTCAAGTAACTGCTGTGTTACCTGGACAGTGTGCTTGGTCAGACACCATTTTAAGCAGAGCAACTGAGCCAAATCAGTTGTGGTCTGGCCTCATCTCAGGGCTCCCAGTGCTAAAACTACCACAGTGACTAAGTGAGGAACAAACCAAGAGACTTCCAATGTCAACGAGCTGTGGATAGGACAGCAAGAGACACCAAGAGTGCTATAAGCTAAATAACTTAGGCCCCAACCCCACGACCAGATATCAGGTTAAGGTGCTAGTTCAACCTGAACTTCCATGGATTTGAAAGTACCAAAACCCAAACCATACCCAAAACCTACTGCCGGCTAGAATTATCCAGCATGGACCTAAGCTCTGACCGTCTCCTTTGTCTATCAGCCACAGCAGAGTCAGGCCTTAAATTGGACACTGACACAAAACTACAGACCCCAGGAAATAATGACAGGTTTGAAATCACAGAAAAATATCCTTTTTTGTTGTTGTTATTCCTTTGGCTTTTTCCCCCCTCTCTGAATGTTTCTGTTTCTTTCTGAGAGTGCTATTTAGTTTTTTTGGTTTGCTTTCTTTCTGTATTTTTTTCATTTTTTCCTTTTCTCTTATTCTTCCTCTTCATCAGTTTTCTGGAGCTTGTGTAATCTTCCTCCGTCATTCAGCCTGCATTCTAATTTCATTTTCTTCTTTTACTTTATCTATTTTTTCTCTTCTCCCTTTTAATTTTCTCCCCTGAGGGTAAAACTGTTCTTTTGAATGGATATTTACTATATACAATTTTCTGATTGTCTTAGATTTTGTTATGTAACTATAAATCTTGTACAAATGGCTGAAAATGGCAAACTATTACTTATCACAGTTTGTCATTTTTCAGTCTATATTTGATGCTATTGTTTTGCTGATTGTACTATTTAGCCAAGGTGACACAGTCGCTGTGATCAGTTGCTCTTCCTTGTATGCCAATACAGTAATACCTCGGTTTACAAACACACTTCTGTTCCCAAACAACTCAATTATCAAACAAAAGCATTCTATAAAATTTTGCTTCTGATCACAAACTAAACAACAGATGACAAACACAGTCAGGGCCATCTTCCTCACACTAACACAAATGTGGTCATCTTTCTGATGACTGTAATACAAATTAAGTTTCTGAACCAAGGTACCACTGTACCTAGATTTTCTGGAAGGCATAAACAATAATTTAGTCAAGTAGTAAAGAACTAGGTGCAAGGCCAAACAGGTTGCTATCTCTCACCCCTAATAAACAGAAGTAGGATTCTGAGACAAACTCAAGGACTATGCTTAGAAGACATCTCTGGAAAATTGCCATGTCCTAAAGAGGGCTTAGCCAGGTGTGGTGGTGCACGCCTTTAATCCCACCACTTGGGAGGCTGAGGCAGGAGGATCATTGTGAGTTCAAGGCCAGCCTGAAACGCATAGTGAGACCCTGTCTCAAAAAATAGGGCCAGGGATTTAGCTCAGTGGTCTAAGTGCCTGCCTGGCAGGTGTGAGGTTGTGAGTTTGATCGCACAGGTACCAAAACCAAAAACAAAACAAAAATCTAAAGAGGTCATACTAGTAGTGCAATGGAACAAACACCAGAACAACACAAAAGATTTGGAGGCAGATTCATTTACCTCAACAGGCACTGATCAGGATCATTCCCAAAATATCTGGCCCTGAAGGATCTGGGAGGGAGGTTTTTATGGGATTGCAAAGGGGAAGTACAGTGGTAGAGTACTTGGCTGTCTTTCATTGGTTCTTACAATATGCATCACAGTGACCAGTTATGCATCACAGTAATCAGTCATTTCTAGGAGACAGAAACAACAGGAATTACAACAGAAACTATTACCTGGGCAACTAAAAAAACTGAAGTATACTGGCTGGGGAGACCATTTTCTGTTATTTCTGTTACAGTATAAAGAAAAGCCCATCAGAATCACAGCAGACTTCTCAGTACAAACCCTTAAGTCAAGGAGAGCATACATGAAGTATTTGAAGCCCTAAAAGAAAACAACTTCCAACCTCAATTGATGTATCCTGCAAAATTATCTTTCAAAATTGATGTGGAAGTAAGATACTTCCGTGATAAAAGTACACTTAAAGAAATTCATGACCACTAAGCCAGTACTTCAAAAAGTTCAGAAGGATATTCTAAAAAAACAAAAACAAACAAACAAAAAAACCATGACAATCACAACAATCCCAATAGAATGAATCCACCAGGGAAGGCTACCAATTAAATAGAAGGCAAAGAAAGAGAAGCAACAACAAGAAAATAATATGTTGACAAGAACAAGTCAATCCATAAAATTTACAACCATCAATGTGAATGATCTCAATGCAAGAAACAAAAGAAACAGACTGGCACAATGGATAAAGAAAGATCCAACAATATGCTGCATATAAGAAACACAGTTAATGCAAAAAGGAACTCACAGACTCAGAGTCAAAGGATGGAAAATAATACATTATGCAACATAAACCTGGAAAACAGCAGGGGTGGCTAGTTATTCCATTTGCAGATAAAGTGAATTTCAAGCCAAGAAGGATTAGAAGAGACAAGGTCACTACATACTTGTTGAAGGAATACTCCAAGAAGAATCATAAATATATGCACATGAAATGCCAGCATACCCAACTATTCAAAACAAACACCAATGGACAGGAAAAATCAGATAAGCACTAATACAATTGCAATGTAGGACCTCAAACTCCACTGTCATGGACACACAGATCTACTAGACAAAAAAATCAACAACAAAAATATCAGAATTGAACCAAACTTTTTAACAAATGAACTTAGTAGATACCTTACAGAGTGTTCCAACAACGACACACTGTATTCTTTTCAGCAGCACATGAGATTTTCTCCAAAATAAATCACCCACTAGCTCACAGAACACTCTTAAGTAAATGCAAAGGAACTGAAATTATCCCATGCATATTATCAGATCATGGTGCAATGAAATAAAATAAACAGCAAAAGAAACCACAAAAACTACATTGATACATGGAAATTAAATACAACTCTCCCACACAACCATGGATCAGAAAGGAAGCTAAAGAAAAAATCAGACAGATTCTACTATTGAATGATAATGCCAATATGATATATCAGAATTTATGGAACACAGTGAAAGCAGTCCTATAAAGGAAATTTATACATCAGAAAAACAAAGTGAGCTCTGGCAAATTATAAAAAGACCCATGAAGTTCCATGAAGTTAGGAATAAAAGGTGAAATCATGAAATCACAACAGAGCCTGAAGAAATCCAAAAGATTATTAATACTATCTTAAGATCATCACCTACTTTGAGAACTTGTACTCCAGTAAGATGGAAAATTCAGAAGAAATAGATTTCTAGATACATATGAATTATCAAAGCTGAATCAAGATACAAATATTCTAAATAACCCAGTCAAGGAAACTGAAGAATTTAAAAACTATCAATAAAGAAAAGCCTAGGTCCTGAAGGATTCACTGCTGAATTACACAAAAACTTTTTGAGACAATCTAATGCCACTGCAACAGCAAACAGAAACAGCGAAACAACAACCAGCATTTAGAGGCAGGTTAACTTTATATCAACAGACACTGATTGGGATTACTCCCAAAATATCAGCTTTAAACTACATGTTTCTACAAAAAGATTACTTTACTACTGGAATATACAACTTTATTAGCTCTTACCATGAAAACTGTCTTCAGTCCTATTTTTTTCTAATTTAATCCCTAATTTTATTACTTGAATTCTCTTATACTTAAAAAGATGATAAAAATTCACAGAATAACAGAATACTTCAAATGAAAGGTATCATAGACTCACTGTCTAGTACAAGTGCTTTTCAACTCTTCTTACAACACGATAATCACTTGAGGTTGTTTAAAACAAAAAATTCCTGATGTGTAGAGCAGAAGGCAGGACTTCAGAGATTCTGCTATGGTTGGTCTGGCATAGACCAATGCATAGCCAGTAGTCCACTGATGTAACAGAAACCCTTACAGAGAATAAATCCAAAGAGTGGGAAGAAAGGTGAGAAGCCAATTACTATGTTTATGTGCAAAGTAGTGGAACATAAATTGATGGAAAGTGCTCAAGGAAGCTAAAGATTCAAATGTTTACTGGTTTAATATAAATTAGAAGAGTCTTCAAGGATAAGCAGGAGTTTGCGATAAATTAGGAAAGTCTACAAAGATGAGCATGGGTTTGCCAGGCAGCGTTTTTCTCATCAGTGAAGAAAGCAGCGCCGAGATCATGTGACAGCAAAAAGTTCAATGGGACATATGTGGAAAGAGTAACTTGGAGTGGCAGAAGATAAGACTGGGGTGGTAAAGTAAACATAATGTGGAAGGCTGCATTTTTAAAAGATAATTCTGACAGTGACCAATTCCTGATAAAGATTCATAATGAGAAGCTAGGAACTAAGATGTGAAATGCGAAAATGCAAATAAATTCCTACATTATTTAAGAAGCAAAATTTCAAAGCTTAATGACAGGGCCACTTGAAAAAGTAAAGAACATTAAAGAATTGAGGGTGGATAAGACTTTCAGACTTGGGTAGTTGGGATGGTGAGCTGGTGGCATCGAAGTGTATTTTGACATACTTACAGGTCATCAAGGCAGGGACTCTAAAAATAAGATATGGCTGGAAAGACAGCTATTTGACTTCAGACAAATCATTTAACTTCACAGGGCACTAATTTTCTAATTTAAAAAATGAAAAAAACAATTGTCTTGTTTACTTTTCTCTCGTTTCTGGGACAAAATACTCAATACCCAAAATGAAGGAAGGGTTTAATTTAGCTCACTGTGGAGGTTTCAGTTCATAATCAGTTGGCTCCAAGGCAGGGTGTCATGGCACAGGGGAAACACTTCAAGGTAGCAGTCAGCAAAAGCAGTCAGAGCAAAAGGAAGGAGAACAAGCCTCTTCTCCTCCATATATTGTAAGCAGGCTACTTCCACCCAGGGCGGGTGTAGCATTCACACCACCTCTGTGCCCTCCTCTTGCACAGGCTGAGGATATTTACAAAGTAAGCATAATGGCTCCCTGCTGAATCTCAGTCAAATTTCTAAACTTCTCAAGTTGACGTAATATATCAACCACAACAACAATTAGAAGGAAAAAAATGGGAAGACTACTGTATTTCTACTCAGCTTACATTAAGTTCAGTCTAGAGCCAGCTTTCTCTAATTTTTCCCTCATGATCTCCCATGGAATCATTATTCTCATTTTATAGATGAGAAAACGAAGGCTTAGACATTGTGACACTAGCATCAGAACCAGGGTCTCAACTTCACAGCTCCTTTTACTGCCACAATAACACAGTATCGATATGACAAAACGGAAAAAAGTTGAAGGAATAAATGGTGAGAGAGGTTATAGGGAGCGAAGTTGGTAGGAAACAAAGTTGTAGAAAGATCCATTTGTACAAATTTTTTAATGTATATACTGAAGGCTCACACTGTCAGACACTGTGCTGAGCTCCATGGGTCCAATGATGAATCCATCATAACTCTTATTCTCAAGGAAGTGACTTCAATGCATCAATGCTGAAACAAGAGCTTTGTGGCAGATGAAGGAAACACTCTCCTACTGTTCTATTTTATCAAAATGCTTAAACTATGAGTGAATTATATTTCAGATGTGAAGAAAATGAAATCTGTAGTCAAAGACATTACTGTACATATATGTATGACATGTTTTTGACATCAGGTTCAAATTTCTTCAAATAAACAACCTCTAAGTAGTGTCTTTATCTATAATAGTTGGAATTTATGTGTACCTATCAAAAACATGGCAAGAAAGTATTAAAAATATACCAATTACTGGTAATGCACTATATAGAAAAAGTTATATGCTAGAAGTAGCTCTTACTGTGCTAAGAATGCTAATTAGTGATTTATTTTTAACTTTTTTACTGAATACGCATAAAATGAAGATAATATGGAGTAAACTACATTTATTTTCCTAAATGATGCATTCTTAGAACTGTGATAAAACTTACACAAACAGTGTTTCTCAAATACTTATTATCGACTATCTGCGCAAAGGATCCAGCTCTACTCAGTCTCACGAGTCAGCGCAACTCACCAGGGGAACGTCCGGCCAGCCTCGCAGGACACAGAGGTACTGAGCCCAGCTCAGCCCAAGACCCCAGAGCTGCTCATCAGGGACTGGCTAGCATAGCTGCAGGGCCTTGGAGAGCTTGGGCTCTGCCCATCAGAGCTCAGGGTGCGAGCTCCAGTGTTCAGGGGTGTGGTCGGCGTGGTGAGTCCTAGAGGTTGTGGGCCCACCCAGCCAGGAGCAAGGCCCTGGCACTGTAGGCCTGGGACTCGCCCAGGCTTGAACGGTGCTCCAGAGGCTCTGAACTCCTTGCAGCCAGACTCAGGGTCCGGATGGTGCCACACTCTGGGGTACACTCCACCTACCCACCTGGGTCCCGGAGGTCTCAGCCCCCACCCATTAAGGCGGAGGCTTCAAAAGCACACTCCGGGAGTGTGCCCTCACTAGCTGCGCACAGGATCCAGCTCTACCCGGTCCTGCAACTCAGCGCAACCCACCAGGGGAACGCCCAGTCAGCCTCACAGGACACACAGCCACACAGGGCCCAGAAGAAAATGACAAAATGAAAGGCCAAGAGGCATTCTCAATCCCCTAGCCGACTGAGAACAAACCCAAGAGACACCGAAGTGGAAGACACTGAGAGTTACACAACTTAACTTTCTAAAATAATAGCAAATGCAGTAAAGAAACAGTTCCATGAAGCTATAGAGAAACTCAAATCAGGAATAACCTCTCAGCTAAAAAATGAAATGACAATCATTATGAAAAAAATGTTGTGTGTATCTAAAGAAGAGCAAGATAAAGAAAATAGAAGAACATAAGAAAATGATGGAAACTTTGACTGAACAATATAAGACACAAATAGAATACATGATACAGATTCAAAGGGAAATGCAGGAAATGAAAAATTCCATGGAAAGTTTGAAAGACTG
>RJWM01003763.1:0-109164 GCA_004363535.1 Dasyprocta punctata
TATCGCACTTTTGGGCATATTCCCAGAAGAATTTAAAACATCATACAACAGGGATATATATGCACCCATGTTTATAGCAGCAAAATTCATAATAGCCAAATCTTGAAAATAACCCAAATGCCCATCAACTGAGGAATGGGTTAAAAAGATGTGGTATTTTTATACAACAGAGTACTACTCAGCTAAAAAGAAAAGGATCACATCGATGCTTTTATATATAAATAGATGCGATTTGAGACTACACTCATAAGTGAAGTAAATCAAGCTCACATGTATAAATACCATATTGTCTCCCTAGTAAGAAACTGAAAGAGTAAATAAGATACAAAATCTTCAATAAATATTGTAAAGGGGTAAGAAACTACTCAAAGGGGAAAAATAACTTGAATAGGGAAAAAGAGAAAAGAAGGAAGGGACAGGAAAAAAGATATAAATTTTTATATAAACACTAAGATAACTAAGATGATTGTACTACTAATTTTATTAGTTCTTAGAACAAAACAATTAACACTCATATGATTAGCTCAATATTGCATGTCCATATCTGGTAATCTGAGTAACTCTTCTGAAGATAACTATACAAAATAGCAACATTTGTTAAGTTTCTACCACTTTGTTTTGAAAGCCTATATTGTTATTATTTTGGGTTTTTGTTATTGTTGTTTACTTGTCTCTTTTGTTATTCATTTTTCTTGCATTTTTTGTTTTGTTTTGTTTTTCTCTCTTTAAAATAACAAAAATGTAATTATAAAGACAGATTACTCTTCGCCTCTGGGAAAATTTTACACACACACACACATACACACACGCACTCACAAATACATGTGTTTCAGACATACACATATTTGTCAGTGATTTTGAGAGAGAGGGTTATGAAACCTACACAATGCCAAAAATAAGCTCAAGAATTGACAATGTGATTGAAATTCCACTACTAATATATAAGTATCTAGCTATTTAAAATTACATGTTGATGTTTATACCTAAAATAATTTTTTATTAAATCATCTAATAGACCCTATGTCAGATTGGAAGATTTTGAGCTAATTTTTTTCTTGTATTTTTCTTAATACTGCAATATCTTACATGCTTTCCTGGTATTTCAAAATTTTGTTGCACATGACAATCATCACTGCTTGACTTCAACATTTCTTTCTGTGGCCTATGTTTGGGGTCCATTGATAAAGTGCTTACCTGGCATGTGTGAAGTTCTGAGTAAAATCCATGGTACTACAAAAATGGACAAACAAAAACTAAAAAGGGAAGACAAGAACAGGAGAAAAAGTCTGTAATTATCTCCATTCTCAGGCTCGATGACTCAAAAATGTTATTGCCTTGAAAGTACAAGCAAAGATTTCAGTGAACCTTTCTACTGTTTCCTTTGGGACTGCATGATGTAGTTATCACTAACGCTAGCCATTTGTCCCAAATAATGACACCTGCTTCGGTAATACAGTTTAGAGCTTTGACACATTGTAGCTTACTATTTCTATTTGGAAATCTAAAGTCTGAGTGAGATAACTACAGTTTTAATTAAATTTGATCATTTTGTCTCCAGCATGGCAGAGTATTTTATGAACAACAGGTGCTTCAATAATCTCTCTGTATAGAAATTCATAATTGCAGGCAACACTGTTCTACATCATCTCTCAAAAACGGAAACACTGACACATTAGATGTGGCAATTTTATGTCTTTCAGGCATCTCATTATACTACTTTTTCTCTTAAGGAAGAATGACAACTTCTGGAACACGAGGAGAGACTAGCTATTGAAATTCATCAGGAAATATTAGAGGAAATAGGGTACAGTCTTTCTTTTCTTATTTCACTGTGAACTATTAAACAAGATGACTATGAGAGTTTCATTGGTTTATTATTTTTTGCTAAAACCATTGAGATCTGTCATCATTTGTGTGTTTTATAATTACTGAGAACTCTGCTACAAAATTATTTTCTCACTAAAGATATACCAGAGGGAATGAATGTTTTTGAATGTATCTTAGAATTTTATTTAATATTTTCTTATCAGCCCATGAATTGGAAACAAATGATCAAGTTTCAAATTTAAAGTTTGCCAACATCCTATTTAACAGGTCTAATTTATCTTTTTAAGTCTGGGTTTCCTAATTTGAGCAAAGATGTATGATTATAAAAGATCAGATGAAATACTTATTGAACCTATATGTTTGATGCTTCAAGTGCTGTCTACAAAATACCGTTGTTTAACATAGCAAATTATTTTTTTTACTTTAGACAATGTTTGTTTTGTATTCATAATTTTCTTTTGTGACCTTCTTCCCACTTTCAAGCAGTTCTTAATATAGTTAAGCTTCTTCTAGTAAAGGGTACATGCGGGTAGACTAAAGAGAAGCATTGCAAATCCTTCAGAGTTGATTGTAGAAATTCCTAGAAGAGGAAACCGCTTCAGTGAAAGATACTTTGTATGCAGCCCTCAGGTTATGCTGCAATGGTCAGTCAGAAAACTGCATCTCGCAGACCAAATTCAGACCACCACCAGATTTTTAAGTATCGTTTTACGGGAACCCAGGCACATTTGTTCATTTTATGTATTGCTCATGCTTTTGTGATAAAGTAGCAGAGTGCAGCAATAGTGACATAAACTTTATTTCTAGAAAAACCTAAAATATTTATTATTTGTCTCTATACAGAAAAAAGAAAGGCCATCAACTTCTATGACAAATCATAGAACTGGTATAAAACAGTAATTAATAGGGAGCCTGATTTCTGTCTTTTCCCTTTAATTCCAGCTTTCACAGTTCTTTAACTGGGAAGACGTGAAATAACAGAATAGTCAAGTTTTACAAAGGAGGGGTAAAACTCCATACAAGTTTTTGAGAATACATGAAAGAAGAGTATTTACACCAGAGTCATACATGTACTTTAGAAACTGGAATTACACAAAAGTCTCAGCAATGTTTACTTCTTGAAACTAAATTAAGGGGTCATCTGGAGAATAATACTTCTTGAAGGCATCCAGAATAGAGTTTCTTTTATACTGACACTTTTTTCCATATTCCACCCATGTTTAACAACTAACAGTGTGTTAGTTGATAAATTTGTTCATTTTGCAGTAGATTGTATCTCTTCACCTAACTGGGAGGAAGGAATGCTATAATTTCAACTACTGCCATGCATTCTGGAATTAAAATTTCATTTCCTGTATCCTATGTGAGTAAAATTAGGGAGAAGCAACATCATTACAGAAAGAGATAAATCTGTTTCACCTGTAAGGTGTCTAGCCTTTGAAAAGGACTGTGGTTTTGAAGAGTTCATCATAATGCCTTACTCTTCTCAGAGAAATTCTAATTTGGGTACGATCCTTTCTTCAGAGTCTATATAAGTCTCATCAGCCAGAGGAGCAATTACAAGTTCATTCAATTTAATTCAGAACACATTTGATAAGTATTATCCCTATCATTCCCCAAGGTAATGGGTGTCATTTTTATCTTTCAATCCATATATTTTGATTTTAAAATTTATATTCATACGGTCTCAAGACATAAGTATATATATAACAATGTCTAAACACTACCTTGATGTATCATACATTTTGCTACATTTGATGTTATTGATATGTTAATTACCTTACTAATTATTTTATGCTTTTATTATTCACTAAAGGCTACTAGATGTCATAGAAGCTGGCAAAAAAGAATAGTGTGCTTATGATTGTGCATCCATGTCTAATTATTAGGTACTGAGTTTAACAGTTATTTGTTATACTGAGAGTCTGATAAAGACAGCCAGAATATTTAATATGTTTTCAATTTATAATTTTTATAAAAATTTTAGTACCTTCAATTTGAAGGTTTTTTCCTTCCATGAAATTATTTGAATCCCAGACAATGCGCAAAGGTAATGATGGAATATAGTAATGAAGATATATACTGTTGTGTTGATATTTAATTCATAGGATTATATGATTACTGAATTTATGAACCAAAGAACTGATTACATATGCACTATGCAAAAGCTAGCTTTTCAGATTTCCACATATTCTGTGAGAAGTTTCACTACATATTCTCCTCTGTGCATTGGTGTTTGCATTTAATGTCTTTACTGTATTTCTACATTACTCTAATATTTTGCCTCACTTCTAAAAGTTAACATCAGATTGGCAGCTGTGGCCTACACATTGCATTCTTAAAATGCAGAGAGCTCTGTGCTTCTTTCTATTCCTGGCACCTGATGTTTAGAACACATCACTGCCTTGCATTGTTAGCTGTCGCTTATCAATAATCCATGTTGATAATGTTCCAACCGTGGGTGAGGCATTTGGGAGAAAACTATCATTTTCCAGAAAGTTCTCATGTGCCCGTGAAAGTGCAGATACATGCATCTAGGTAAGCGTAACAATGATTATAAAGCATTGTTTGGGGTAGGAAAAAAAGATTCTCAGATGTGACCCTGGGAAACTAAAAAATACTTGGCAATTGTGTGGAAAAGAAGGTAATTAAAGACATGTAAAATAGAGGAAGTCGCATATGCAAAACCACCAAGGATGATCTTCTCTCCCTAACTAGATTTTAATTATTTCATAAATTAAGTTTGTTCATAACGTGTTGTGTAAATTACTCCTCCCTGTATCTCTTCTTTTTCATCACAGTAAACCACTGAGAACTGATTAAATTACAATCAGAAAATAACCTATGACTCATTCCATTCAAATTCCACATATCTAAGATTTTCTTCCAAATTCATGTGACATATTTATTTTATGCCACCACTTATGACCAAAGTATTTCAGTTTTTAGGCACATAAATAATTTCTTCTAATACTTTCCTGTCTCTTAGGAAAAGCAATTTTATTCAAAAGTAAGCAGCTTATCCCAAATTAAGCTTTTGCCAAGTTATTTTCTATGTGCAGAGCTCATGGAAGATTTAGGTGATTCAGGATAAAGTTTAACATTTTAATGTATATACTGAAAATTAATAGTAAGCATAAAAGTGAATTGCCTATTGAAAAATTCAGTGGATACATAACTTTTCTAGTTTAAGCTCTGAATTACACAGCCAAAGTTTTTATTGGTTTATTTAAGTTATTCTAATTCTCCTGAGTTTAATTTTGAATTAAAGTCAAAAGCATGATATAATTATCAAATATCATCGGAGTCCTGCAGGTATTCCCACATTTCTTCAAGCCTAATCTACTCAAAGCTAAAAATGAAAATCTGTAATATGATGGCATTAAACTCTATGACAAATTGAATATCATTTTGAGCATTGCATGCTATTTATCATTCATTAAATATCTTATTTGTAAAATTAAAATTTTACTAAAACAGGATAGTGGTTAAAAATTAGATGCCTAGAGCAATCATCTTACAGTACAGCAAAGGTAATGTCTCATTATTTTAATGGATATTCACAGAGCATAAATGTAAAAGTTGGCAATTTGAGGACCAGAAACTTAACAATAGTTCTCAACATATACATTGATTACTTGGGTTTTAAAGTGTTCTTTGTAATGCTTAAATAAATCATAGAACAATCCATATCATGGACTATTGTGCAGCTGTTAAATAGCTTCCACATCATTTTTGATTTCCCCAAACTATCCTAAATCAACCCGGTTGTCTCTATCTGCGCTCCCGCTTCCCTGTTCTCTGCACATTTTTGTTCCCAATTGAACTAACTGCAGAGTCTCTGGAGTGGTCTCTGCTTCCATTTTTGCTCATCAACTGATCCTTTCCCATAAGCTGCCAACATGATCTTATAAAACATAGATCAGATCACGTCACTTGACTATTTGTATCTCCCTATGGCTTGTGATTAAATCTGAATGTGTCCTTAAGATCTTCCACAACCTGTGCCATGACCACTTTTTCATCTGATTTTCTGTCCAACCTGCATACATGCTACAATATGCTTTTTCAGACACTAAATTGTATTTCCACCCATCCAGATTATGTTTCTTCAACATCAATACCTAGATAAGTTGCTATTCAGGTTTCAGTACGGAAGTCACTTGGGCAGTGCCTCCTGACTATTACATCTCACCACTTACCTATTCTTCAAGTCCCTACCATATAGTAGTTGGTTATTTTAATAATACGCATTAATCTGCAAAGAAAGATAAGGAACAGCGTGTACGTGGTGGTTTTCATTATATGGAGGATTTGAGGGCATTCTCTTTCTGGGTAGTGTTAGAATTTCACTCAGACAACAAATAGTATTGGAAAAGCGAAGATTGGCAAGAGGAGAGAAATGTGGGGGTTGGGTTTATACCAGAGATGTTTTATTGGATGTACTTTCAGTCTATTATAATTTATTGTGTTTTGGGATATACTCAAATGACATTTTTGAGGGAATAGTTACAAATTAAGAGAAATAGCAGATTTAATATTTATTACTGCGTGTTCAGACTGACAAGAAATAAACTTACACCACTCTTCCCAGCACAAAGAACTCACATACTGCATACCTAGAACATTTTTTTTTTTTTCGGCACCAGGGATCGAACTCACAGCCTCGTGCCTGCCAGACAGGTGCTTAAGCTGCTGAGCCAAACTCCTGGCCCTCTAGAACATTTGTTAGTTGTTTCCACCAAATACCTATTCCCACCATGCCCAGTTTACCATTAAAAACCATCAACGATACAGAAACTTCTCATAGAAGAATTTCTTTTGCATAACTAAAATAGATTTTTCACTTAATGAAAACGGGTGATTAAAAGAGCCTGTCAATTTCTAAGGTCCTGTTCTGATATACAAATGTATGTATTGATGCATAAAAAGGAAAACATGTAATTTTCTGTTCTTTCATGAGTGCAGAACCAGACACTTTATACTTTTTCTTCTCATGACTCATCACGTTGGAACTTCTGCATCCACTTTTTACCTATGAAACCACAAGGCTGTGAAAAATATGTCTAACCTTGAGCCAGATCATAGGCAAACACAACACATTTTCCCTCCAAGTTAAAATCACCATGGAGATGAGAAGGGTCAGATATAAACAAATGCCCAGAAAAAATGTCACACTGATACTGTTATGATTTATTTCAGCTATCAAAGAAAATATTTCAAGTTATCCTAAGTGTGTTGCATACCCACAGAGGGTGACTGAAGAGTATGGTGAATGTTTACATTTAAAAAATGTGTATCTATATCACTATCTAGTATCTATCTATCTAGATATCTATCTATCTATCTATCTATCTATCTATCTATCTATCTATCTATCTATATTTCCAGTAAAAGACATTGGCATTAACCATCTCAAAATATTTACTCTATCTTCTAACACACTTAACCCATCATTTGTGCTACTTTCTGAAGCAGTTCTGTAAGTCTTCTTTCCCGTAGGTGTAATAAGGTGTACTAGGTGTAGTAAGACATATGGTGGGTGCCATTGACAAGTCCCGACAGAAAGGCAGATTCCTTAAATACATTACAGACTGTCTCCACCCATCTTATTTACCAGATATGGTACCATGTAACTTCCGGTCCTTCCCCAAAGTTGAAATAACTACAAAAGATAAACATTTTGATTTGATTCAGGAAATCTAGGCTGTCATGAATAGCTTAAACAGTGGAAGTATGGCAATTTTAGTGACATATTGAGCTAGGAATCACTAGAGGTCAGTGAGGTTGAGCTAAAGAGAATTGTGCAGGAGTGATCACAGGAGATCACCGTGCATTATCTGGACAGTGAAGCAGGTAAGATTGGTCCTACCTATCACTTCACTATGTGAAAAGAATAAATTCAATCTCAGTTTCCTGCAGAACAAATGGTTACCTGGCTCTGGCAATAGAGGCTACAAATTCCCAGGGGCATAAAGTCTTTAAGGTACTTAGCATTCAGAAAAATTCATCTTGACTAGCAGTCAACAATAGTTCTGTTCCTCAATATTTTTTATTTTAAGGTTCACTTTATGAATAAGGAAAGAAGAACAACTGTGGGGGGTCCCCTTTTTAGCATCTGTAAAAAGTTACATGATTAAGGTATTTGCATAGTCTCTGTGTGCCCTTTAATTTAGAAAGTCTCCAAGGGTTTATTTCTTAATTCATACCACTCAGTGCTGTGGTACTTAATTCAAAGTCTGATATATGACACCATTCATCAATTAGCTTTAACTAGATGACCTATGACATATGAAAAATTAGTTACATGCTTTCTAAAACTCGCTTACTATTGACTTTCCAGTACTTTTCACATGGTATGAAATTTTCTGCTATTATTAAAGAAAAACCCAACTATATTCTATAGCATATAGTAAAACAGCAGAGTTTTATAAAACCATATTTTTTATCGCTCTTGACATTTTATCTCTTCTATCTTTGCCTTTTACATTTTTCTCATCATCTTTATTTCCTTAAATTTTAGTAATGACCTTTGAGAACAGTTCTCAAGAAGGAAGATAATTTCAGATTTAATCATGACCAAATCCTTTCCTGTGTTATCATTAATTAGCCTAACCAACCGTTCATTTGGAGAAGTTTCCTAAAATATTCTAAATATATGTCTAATGCAAATTATCTTTTTTTCTTTTCTCTTTTGAGGACAGTTGCAAGGGATAAATCTCAATACTCACTATGGTTCACTGAGAGTGTGTTTTGGGGAGGGGGATAAAAAATAAGAAAGAAAGTAGGCTAATATTGATCATGAATCCTTAAAAGCTACAGATGCTGTGGAGGAACCACTTAGCATGTTAAATTACAGTGGTTTCAGCTCTGGAAGATATAATGAGAAGAGTATCCAGAATACATGGTAGTATCTTATTTTCCTATAATGTGCAATAATGAGATAATTTGGCCTGCACTAGGACAAAACTAATCAACTTGAATTTCCACCTGATTTAGCAAAATAGACCTTGGAATCATTTGCTATTCTGTAATGATTTCATGTATCTTTTACTTACTTACATATATAATAGCTTTAATCTCTACCATTTCCACAATGTGGCTTTATTAGTGTGGATATGGTCAGAGTACATTGTTTTGTCACAAATCATAACATGAAAGTCATTTTTGGAATAAGTATACAAAATAAGATTCATAGGAGATTCAGAAAATACATATGAAATAAAATTCAGTTTTCACTATAGCAAAGCTAAAAATAACCATTTAAGTACTATATCATTTAAAGAATATATAACCCATATTTTGATGTCTGAAATCACTGATCACTGAGTTTATCGAAACACCAATGTTTACTTTCTATATTTTCCCAAGTCGTGAGTTTTCTTTTCACTTTGCTGGAGATTTCCTTTGACATACAAAAATGTTTAATAATATGACATCGCAGTTATTGATTCTGGGAAGTATTTGCCATGCAGTTTGATTTTTGTTCATGAATTCTCTGCGTACTCCTATGGCATCAATATCTTTATCTACTCTATCTTCCAGCAGATTTAGTGTCTCTGTTTTAATATTCAGATCTTTGATCCATTTTGACTTTAGTGCATGGTGATAGACAAGGATCTAGTTTTAGTTTTGGGCATATAGAAAGCCAGTTTTACCAGCACCACTTATTAAAGAGGCTATCTTTCTTCCAATGTACATATTTGGGCCCTTTATCAAAGAAGAGGTGACTGAATGTGTTTGTAGTTGTGGCTGAATCTTCTAATCTATTGCTTTGGTCTTTAGGTCTGTTTTTATCCCAGTACCATGCTGATTTTATCACAGTTGCTTTGTAATATAATTTCAAATTGGGGATTGTGATGCTTCCTGCCTTAGCTTTGTTGCCCAGAAATGCCTTTGCTATTCTAGGTCTCTTCTGGTTCCAGATGAATTTTAGGGATGATTTCTTGAGCTCTGTGAGGTATGCAGGTAGAATTTTGATCAGAATTGCATAAAATCTGTATAACAACTTTGAGAGAATGGTCATTTTCACAACATTTGTCCTTCCTATCCATGAACAGGGAATATCTTTCCATTTTCTGAAATCCTCTTCAATTTCCTTTTTCAGAGTAAAGTAATTTTCACTGTATGGATCTTTTACTTTCTTTGTTAGATTGACTCCTAAGTATTCATTTTTTGGATGCTATAGTGAAGGGTGTGGATTCCCTTATTTCTCTCTCAGTGAGTTTGTTATTTGTGTACAAGAATGCTATTGATTTTTGAGCATTTCCCTTGTGTGCAGCAACATTATTGAATTTGGTTGTTACATCTAGAAGCCTTTCAATGGATTTTTGGTAGTCTTCTATATAGAGTATCCTATCATCTGCAAATAATGATAATTTAACTTCCTCCTTTCCTATCTTTATTCCTTTCATTTCTCTTTTTCCTGTTTCACTGTTCTGGCTAATCCAGAACTATATTGAATAAGAGTGGTGATAATGGACATCCTTATCTTGTTCCTGATTTTAGGTTGAAAGCTTTCAGTTATTGTCCATTTAGTAAGATGTTGGCTGTTGCTTTATGATATATGGCTTTTATCACTTTGAGGTAGAGACCATCTATTCTGATTTTCTGTAGGTATTCTATCATGAATCAGTGTTGTATTTTGTCAAAAGTATTTTATGCCTCTATTGAGATGATCATGTGATTCTTGTCCTTGGCTCTGTTTGTACAGTGTATTACATTTATTGATTTGTGTATGTTGAAGCACCCCTGCATTCCTGGGATGAATCCCACATGATCATGGTGTACAATCTTCTTGATGACTTGCTGCATTCTATTTACCAGTATTTTATTGAGGATTTTTGCATCTGTATTCATTAAGGAGATTGGTCTGTAATTTTGTTTTTCAGTTGGGACTTTCTCTGGTTTTGGTATAAGGTAATACTTGCTTCCAGTAATGGGTTAGGGAGACTTGCTTCCCTTTCAGTTTCATTGAAGAGTTTGAGGAGTGTTGGCATTAAGTCTCCCTTAAATTTCTTGAATTCAGCAGTGAATCCATCAGGACCTGGGCTTTTCTTTGTTGGTAAGGTTCTAGTTACATTTTCAATTTCATTAACTGAAATTGAGTTATTCAGCAGTATTACATCTTGATTCAGCTTTGGTAATTCATACATTTCTAGGAATTTGTCCATTTCTTCTGTGTTATCGAACCTATGGGAGTAGGTATTGATGATCTTCTGTATTTCCACAGGGTCTGTAGTGATGTCACCCTTTTTATTTCTTATTGAATGGATTTGAATTTTTTCTTTCTTCTTTTTGATAAGGTTAGGTAGGGGGTTATCAATTTTATTTATTCTTTCAAAGAAATATTCAATTCATTAATTCTTTGTATTGTTTTCTTAGTTTCAATTACATTAATTTCTGCTCTGATCTTTATAATTTCCTCCAATATTTGGGCTTTGGACTTGACTTGCTCTTCTTTTTCTAGAAGTTTGAGGTACAACATTAGGTTGTTTATGTGTGTTCTTTCCATTTTTCTTATGTGGGAATTTAGTGCTATATATAAATTTCCCTCTGAGGACTGCTTTCATTGTATCCCACAGGTTCTGGTAATTTGCATTTGCATTTGCATTTGACTGTAGATATTGTTTAATTTCTTCTGTGACCCATTGATTGTTTAGAAAAGCATTATTTAGTTTCCACATGTTTATGGGGTTCTTGTGGGGTTTTTTGTCATTAATTTCCAATTTTATTGCGCTATGGTCAGGTAATATGCATGGAATTATTTCAGTTCCTTTGCATTTACTTAAGCATGTTCTGTGGACCAGTATATGATTTAATTTAGAGAATGAACCATGTGCAGCTGAGAAGAATGCGTATTCTGATGTCGATGGGTGGAGCACTTGGTACACATCTAATATGTCCATTTGTTCACAAGTTGTTATTTCTTTGCTGATTTTTTGTTTGGTTGATCTGTCTCTTTGTGACAGTGTGGTGTTAAGGTCCACTGTTAAAAGTGTATTATTGTTTATTTGGTTTACATGTCTGTTAAGATTTGTCTGACATAGTTGGGTGCTCCCATACTTGGTGCATATATATTTATGATTGTAATCTTTTCCTCTTGAAGTTTTCCCCTAACAAGCATGTATTGACCTTCTTTGTCTCTTTTGATCATTCTCGGTTTGAAGTTCACATTGTCTACAAACAAAATAGCTACCCCTGGGTTTTTTTTTTTATTGGTGGGGGGGTTCCTGTTGCATGGAGTATTGTTTTGCATCCTTTGATTTTTAGTCTGTGAATTTCCCTTTAAGTTAAATGTGTTTCTTGTACACAGCGTATTGGTGGATTTTGTTTCTTAACCCACTCTGCCAGTCTGTTTCCTTTTATTGGTGAGTTGAGACCATTTACATTGATTGATATAACTGATATGTACTGACTTGTTCCTGTCATGTTAACTTTCTAATGTTGGTTTTCAATGTTTTCTGTTTAATTGTTTGCCCTGTTTAGTGGTTGCCTTTTGCTGTTGTTCTTGGGATTGTAGTTATCTTTGTCTCTTTGTAGAGTGTCTTTCAGTACTCTTTGAAGTATTGGACAGGTGGTCATGAATTTCTTCAGTTGTTCTTTGTCATGAAATTACCTTGTTTCTCCATCAATTTTTAAAATAGTTTTGCAGGATACATCTGTCTGAGTTGAAAGTTGTTTTCTTTCAGGATTTGAAATACTTCACTCCAAGCTCTTCTTGAAAGTTTGTGTTGAGAAGTCTGCCATGATTCTGATAGACTTTCCTTCATAGGTGATCTGTTTCTGTTCTCTGACAGCTTTTAGTATTCTGTTCTTGTGCTGAATTTCTGATATCCTAATTATGATATGTCTGGGTGAAGATTTATTTTGGTTATGGTGAATTGGGGTTCTGTATGCCTCAGTTATCTGTATATCTGATTCCTTCCCCATGTTTGGAAAATTTTCTGCTATTATTTCTGTAAATAGTCTTCTCAGGTCATTTGTATTGACCCCTGCTTTTTCCTTCATACCTATCTATCTTATATTGTTTCTCTTTGCATCATTTTGCAGCTGTTAAACTGCTGTTTCCTGGTTCCTTGTTACTTTTAAAAGATCTTTTCTTTTGTTATTGTAAGCTTCCATCTGTCCTCAAGGTCTGAGAGTCTATCTTCAGTTTCAGTCAATTGGTTTTGCCAGCTTTCAATACAATTTTTAATTTTCTGAATATCCCTTTGAATCTGTTCCATGCATTCTAGTTCTGTCTTATATTGTTCATTCAAAGTTTCCATCATTTTCTTATGTTCTTCTATTTTTTATCTTGATCTTCTTTAGTTACACACAGCATTCCTTTCATAATGTTTGACATTTCATTTTTTAGCTGAGAGATTATTTCTGATCTGATTTCCTCTATAACTTCATGGTGCTGTTCATTTATTACAGTTTCTATCATTTCAGAAAGTTCAGTTGTGTGATTTCCAGTGTCTTTCATCTCAGCGTCTCTTGGGTTTGTTCTCAGTGGGCTGGGGAACTGAGACTGAATGTTCCTCTTTCATTTTGTCATTTTCCTCTGGGACCAGTGGGGCTGCCCAGGTAACCTCCCAATGGATTGTACTGGAATGCTGTGCTGGTAAGAGCTTTCAACCCTGCAATATCCCTGTGGGTAGCTGGGGCACATCCCCAAAGTATGGTGCCAGAGCCTTGTGTTTTGTGGCCTATGAGGCTGGCCATGTGTTCCCCTGATGTACTTTGTTGGGTTGCTCTGGGACACTGGGCTGTAAAGAGCTCATATCCTCCCTGAAGCTAGCAGGGGCACATCCCTGGAGCATGTCACTGGGGCCTAGAACCTGGCTGAGTGGAGATCTGAATCTCTGCAACTGAGTAGACTAGCAGAGATGCATCCCCAGGTTGTATCACTGGGGACTTTTTCCTGACTGGGAGGAGTTCAGAGTCTCCAGGACCCAGGTGACTAGGTGGAGTGCACCCTGGAGTATGGCACCACTGGGATCTTGCATCTGTCTGTGAGGTGTTCAGAGCCTCTGGAGCAAGGTTCCAGAGCCTTGTGCTTTGTGGCCTATGAACACACCCCTGGCGTATGATGCTGGAGCCTTGTTCCTGGCTTAATGAAGTACTTTTTAAATGGCTATTCTTGTCAATGCCTTACATAAATTAAAGTTTGCTTTTAAATTACTGGAGCTTGAATCCATGACTTTCCCACTGAGCTACATTCCTGTTCTCTTTCTTTGGTTTTATTTTACTTTTGAATCTTTTAGGGACTAATTTCCCCAGGCAGAAATTGATTGCAACTCTTCATTTAGAGTGTGGGGGTTACAGGCATGAGCCTCCAACCCTGCCTTGCCTTATACTCCCTAAAAAGTGATCCACAATTAAGATCTGAATTAAACCATAAAGATCACAGTCCAATATAATCTTATTTTCTAGATGATAGCAATGAGGACAGGAAGTCAGAGTTAATATCTGAGCAGCCATATTACTAGCCAGTGATTCTCTAGAGACCAGTTAAAATCTTGTTTCTTTTCATAATCATGAAAACCATTGGCCAGTAGCTACTAGAGGGGAAGAAAATGTTTAGAACTCCAAAAAATTCCCATCACAGAAAATTGTCACTGTCCATCCCATGAATCCATTCCTTTAAAAATCTGCCTTCCCAGAGATTTTCTGTATTGGATTTCAGAGATCACTCTATTAAACATTACTGCCCTTGAGGCATTTTCCTAAGCAGTCAGTGGCAATTGTTTAATAACTCATGCCATTGGCATGATGATTCTAGTACTAACTGAAGGTTGAGCAAGTTATTTTAAAGGGAAAACATAGAATAAGATGTTATGCAAGGTTTTGAAAGCTGACATCCTCCACAGGATACAGAAACAACACATATGTGCAGGGTTGTGAAAGTGCACAAAAAATACATAGTGGCCCTCAAGTCTCATCACTGGTTGACAAAAAGGCTCTCCATAACCAGGAAGTGAAGCTGGTAACATGATCATAACATGCATATGCCAATACTACTAAAAAGCCACACAACAAGGGAGAGATGTGCTATTTCAAAGCGTTTAAGAAAATGTCCATCCAGGTGTTGCCTGAAGAAGAAATTTGATCCGTGTGCACAACAGAGAAGACAGATTTAAAAGGTTTATATTGAGAAATTCACAAAATAAGCAAATAGCAGTGATATCTCTGGCTAGGTGAGTTGCCACAAGATATTGTACAATAGGTATAGTGCTCATCAACACCACCAATAATAATAATAACAACAACAACAAGAACAAAAGACACCTCTTAAAAAGAATGAAAACCATTACTCATACATAGGAAAAAAAAAGAATGGAAACTCTAACTCTAACTCTAAACTTAACCCTAACCCTAACCCCAACCCTAAGTCGGACTACTCAAAACGAGGAGAATGGCAGTTGTTTAAAGCTGCTAGAGAATAATGATTCGTCATGTAAGTTACCTTCAATAGGATTTGTACCAAATTTCTCATCTTCTAACCATAGAGATGAATAAACAATGTGATTAAAATTCACAGGGATGAAAGAAAAAGTTGTCAGCCCAGAATTTTATATTCAGCTAAACTAGATAAGTAAAAACTGAAAGAATTAATTACTAGCTAACAGTCTTTATAAGAAATGCCAAAAAGTTCTTAAAACATAAATGAAGGAGTAGACCAAAAAATTATTAGAGGTAATAAAGGACATTTCATAATGATAAGTGGGATGAACAATCTTAAAGACATAACAGCTACAAGTAAATATAAATATACGTATATGCTGACAGAATTAAGATGAGATAGAAAAGATCCAAAAAATTGTTAAAATTTAATAAATACTTTACTTCAATAATGAAAATATTAAGCAGAATAGAGAAAATGAAAGAATTCAACTTAAATTAATATTGACATAATCTCAAATATGTAAAGATGAGTTTAAGAACATTGTTGATCAAGTAAACCTAATAGCTTTCTATAAGATTTTCTTGCTAACAGCATAACACCAATTATTCTCAAGTGTGCATAGAACATTTTCCTTAAGAGACTATATGCTATAAAACAGTAATCAGTAAATTTGAAATGACTGAAATCATTGACACTATAGTCTCTGACCACAATGGAATAAAATTAAACCTCAACAAAGTAGATTGTTTTCATTTGGGAAATACATAAATATGTAGAAAAAATACAGCACATTGATAATCATACAATTGGAGAAAAAGGGAAAATTTCAAAACAAATTTAGAAAAATTAAAACATCTACATAATAGTCAATAATTACCCAGTCTGTGCTATGTTAGCAGTTTCCATTAATACTGTGATAAATTAGTCCAAAAACTTACGGAGTTAGAGGTAGGAGGATTCTGTTTGGAGGCCAGCTAGGCAAAAGTAAGATTTTTTCAACATAAAATAAAATATTCTGGGAATGTAGCTCTGTAGCAGAGCACTGGCCTAGAATGCAAAAGGGTCTGGGTCCAATTCCAAGGTACTACCCAGTAAAGGTGGGAGAAGGAGGAGGAGGAGAAGAGGAAGCAATTTTCAAATCAATAACTATATTTCCCATCTCCAGAAAAAAAAAAGAATGATAAACCCAAACCAAGCAAGCAGAAGGAAGAACATAAAAAAGGTTGAATACAGATGAAATAGATAAAACCAAAGAGAAAATTCAGCAAAACCAAAAGTTAGTTTCTTGAAAAATTCAACTAAATTGGCAATCTACCCAGATAGAACTGCTTTAGTAGTTTCCCATGAGTACTGTAACAAAATAGCCCAAACTGAGTAGTTTAAAGCAACCTGAAACTTATTCTTTATAATTCCCAAAGCCAGAAGTTCCTATCTTAGGTGTCTGCACTGCTGTGCTCCCTTTGAAATGTGTAATGGGGAATCCTTCTTTGCTTCCTCCTGCTTCTGGTGGCTCCAGACCTTCCTCTTACTGCAACTGTCTCCATCTCAGTATGGTCTTCTGCTCTTCTGTGCCTTCTCCTCTTGAGTCTCTATGAGGAATCCATTACCTTTCTCTTATAAAGACAGTGTCCTGAATTTAGTACTTACATGGATAAGCCAGGATGATGCTATTGTATGATCCATAACTGAAGTACATTTGTAAAGACCCATTTTCTGAATAATATCAGAATCAATTAATAAAATCAAAATTAAGAACACATCACCAGAACATTAGTAGACGTCAGTAGTAACATCTTGTTACACATAAAAAAATTACAGGAGAATAATAAAATGGCTATATGACAATAACTGATATAACATAGGAAGATGTATGATTTCCTGGAAAGTTGTGAATTAAATACATAGATTCAAGGAGCATGGAAAATCTAAGTATATATTTACAAAGCAAAGAGATCAAATTAGTGATTTTAAAAAATTTCCACAAAGGGAATTCCAACATAACTTTACTGGACAAGTGATATTTGAAGAACAGTTGAAGTTTAAAGAACAATTAACACTAATTAAACAACAGTTAACACCAGTGAGTCACAAATATTTGCAAAATACACACTTAAGGTGTACATTACCCAACACATGATCAAGATCTATATTACTTTAATAACAAAATCAGATGAAGGCACCACAAGAATAAAAAAATCAATATATATTATTAATATAGATGTAAAAATCTTCAACAAAATACTAGCAAACTGAAGCCACCAGCACGTTTTTAAATTTATAACTTGAAACCAAATCTAACCAAATCATGATAACCAAAATCATGATATCCAAGAAAGACAAACTACCTAGGTAGCTACCAAATGATGGATAAATAGATGAAAAAAAAGTGCAGTACACATGCAAAATAAAATACTATTCAGTCACAAAAAGAGTCAATTTTGTCCTTTCTGACAACATGATGGAACTGGAGATTTTTGAGTTAAATAAAATAAGCTAGGACAGAGAAACATGTATCACATCATTTCACTCTTAACATGGAATTTTAAGAAGTTGATTGCCTAAGTTGAGGGTAGATTGCAAGTTAGAAAAAGCCAAGGAGAATAGAGTGTTGGGGAGAGATAGGGAAAGACTGATCAGTGTGTACTAATTTCCTGTTAAATAGGAGCAAGTTCCGATGTGTTACTGTGAAGTAAGTTGACTAAACATACTATTATTATACCCTATATTTCAAAAACCTACAAGACAGGATTCTGACAGCTGTCACCATATACAAATGGTGTTTGAGTAGATAGTATAATTAAGTTGATTTAAACATCATGCGATGTGTATGTGCACTGAAACATTACATGATATACCACCAATATGTAAAAATTTTATGTTTTCTGTACTTGTTAAAAATAATATTTAAACTACTAAGGATGAATCGAAAAGAAAGGGAAAAAGAAGTGCTAGAAAGGCTATGAAGAAACTTTAAGATTCACACTTTTTTTTACAGAAATGTAAAATATTTCAGTAATTCTGGAAAAGTTATTTCCTTAAATAATTAAACTTAGAGTTATCACATGATTCAGCAATTTACTTAGGTATATACCAAATGAATTTAACTCGTTTGTGCATGCAAAAGTTTATAATGAATATTCATAGCAGCCTATATATTATAGAACCCAAACAGAAATTTTTCAAATGTTTTCCAATTGATAAATGAATAAACACAATCTGGCATCCATGCAGTGGAGAAACAAGGGAACCATGGATGCATCCCATGACGTGCATGAACCCTGAAGACGCAATAAGGGAAAAAAGTCAGCCCCAAAACATTGCATATTATATGATCTCATTCATATGAAATGCCCAGTAAAGTCAAATCTATAAATACAAGTCAGATTAGTTATTGCAAGAGGCTGAGATGGACAGAGTAATGAGGAACAATTGCTAACGGGTAGAATTTTTGGAGGTGAGAGATGAAATTTTTTTTTTAAATTAGGTGCTAGTGATGGTTAAACAATCCTTTAAATAAATGAACTTAACGACACTGGTTTATAATATAGGACCTATGTCCTAGTTACCTTTCTTATAATTATTGCTGAGACAAAACACCCAATGCCAAAAGTTAAAAGAGGAAACATATATTGTAGCTAACAGTTTGTAGAGGTTTCAGTTTGTAGGTGGCTGACTCTGAGGCAGGGTAGCACATGGCAGAGAAGACACAATTCATGGCGAAGTGGGACAGGCAGGAGGAAGAAAGTAGCAAAATGGCAAAGTAGAAAGCAGCAAGGAACAAGTTACGACCCTCTTTCTGTCCCTTGTATCCTTTCCAGGCTACCTACATTTACAGTAGGTGACACAGCCAGGGCAGGGCCATTTTAATCCTAGAATCACACCACGAATCAATCTCAGAATCACAGCCATGCACTCAGCATCACACACGCTAGAACCAGTTACCTCCAAAAAGCCCCATCACTGACCACATGAGGTTTTAGGGGGGAACATCTTGATGCAAGACATAACAACTTAAATCATATTAAACATTTTATTTAAACAAACAAGAACCAATCTCCTGATTTTTATTTCTGTGCTTTTTCTTTGGCAGTCAATTGTTCTAGAACAAGAACTTTTGGAGAAAGAATATATGCATTATTAGGGAGAAGATAATACCCATTGGTGATTATTAAAAATGGTGGTGTAATTAATGTGCATTAGTCTTTCAGAAGTACTATAAGTTCAGCAGTATACAATGCATGTGGAAATCAAATGTGACGATTCTTCAAGAAACTAGGATCAGAGGTCCATTTGATCTAGTTAGTCCTCTTCTTAATATCTTCCCAAAAGAAGTAAAAGTTTATCACAGGGTTATATGCATACCCATTTAGAGCAGCCCAGTTTGTAATAGCTAAATCTTGGAAACAACTCAAATGCCCATCAACAGAAGAACAGATTTTAAAAAGGATGTGTTTTCTTTTTATACAGTGGAGTACTGCTCAGCCATAAAGTAGGATAAACTTGAGTCATGTATCTTGAAATCATGCTCTTAAGTGAAATAAACTACACACACATGTAAATATCACATTGTCTCTCTGGTGTGAGAAACTGAAAGTATAAATAAGAACCAAAAAGTATAATAGGTATTGTGAAATAGGAAGAAATTTTTCAAAATGAAAAGGGAACTCTAGGGGGTTGAGGGGAGAAGGGAAAAGAAAAAAATATGAGAAAACATGCAAAATGCAAACAAAGATTGTAAATAAGGAGGGGAAGAAGGGTTGAAGAGAGGGAGAGGAATGGAAAAAAAAGAACTAAGATATGTCAGGTATAGGTGCAAGGTCTCTATGATGACTGTGATCATTATGTATATCTACATTGTACCAATAAATTTTGCTAAAAAATAAAAAAATTAAATTAAAAAATAAATAAATAAATTTAAAAAAATGCTTAAATGTACATTGCCTTGGCATGCTGCAAAATTAAAAGACATTTCAAACTGAAACACATGCAAATATTATAGATGAACACGCAAGTTGGAATGATACATTTAAAGACCAATCAGAGAAAACTGATGAAGCACAGATAATACCTTTAAAATAGACTTTTAAAGTCCCAGACAACTAGGATTTATATGCAAAGCTAAGTATAGAGACTTGTCTGAGATATATAAAGTTTCTTTTGAATGCAATATGTACTTTAATAACGTGTGATATCACACTTCATATTTTCTAATTCTGTAACTCAACAGATCATGTTTGGCTGTATTAGCACATTAGTACTCTTGACAGAAAAATTAATTTTCTAAGTCTTTTCAGCAGCCATACTTTTCCTGGGTGTTTCTTGCTGTTTTCACTTCCTTAATTGATAGATAAACCATTCACTAACACAACATTGGTTTTCCCTCTCCAGAAAGTGTACGCTGCCATCCACAATGCCCCTATCTAAATTATTTCTGGATGAACTGAATTTATTGGGGGAGCAATGTTCATCCTATCCATCTTCGGTTTATTATTATTTTTATTCACAGTCTATCTAAGTGGATGAGAGAAAAAGCTAGGCTAAAATGATTATTTTAATTACTCATAGTCAATCTGGAAAGGAAATTTTCTAGAGTCCTTTTAGATCCAATTCTGTGGTTCAGAAATAAGCTTGCATTCAATTCACTTGTAATATGCTTGATACCAGAGAAATATAACTCCCGAGTTGTTGAATGTTTACTATGCTGAGTCCATGGTCATACAACAGTGAGGAGTGAAGTCACAAAACAAAGAAAGACGAATTTTATTGGAAATAAGGAGAGAAGAATAACTGTGGCTTTCAGAAGAGTACTGAATGGTGTGGCCACTGAAACCCTTTTGTCAAGGGCAATTTACACAGCAAAGTCACAGTGTGGGTAAAATGGAGGTCAAACTACAATCAATCTGTAAGATTACAAGTATAGTTGGTTAGCTAATGTTGATCCAATAGGGAAATGAGTCAAGTAGCAAGAGTACATGAAAAGAATAAATGCATTTTTGGGAAGGGATGAGTCCAGATGCCCTGGCCACCTAACTGGGCAACTGACACCTATGTGGACTTTACTGAACCAGAAGGTGCTAATTTGGATATAATCTGAAGGTCTCATTTATACCTGAGGGAGGTAAGTAGGCCAGGCCATTACATCTTTATTCTGAGACCTCACCTTCTTTATATGTACCTCCTGCCACAATTCTGAAGTCTTTAATTTTCACCAGCTTCCTTAAGGGCCCAGTGCCTCTCTAACTGTGTATTAATTTCTGTCTAATTTAGCTGCCTATAATATGCTTACCTTATAGCAAATATTTTTCACAAGATACAGGAAGCCTTGTTTCAAAACATCATAATCTCTGGCTCTGCCAGTGAAACCAGAAGAATCTTGAGAATAGCAATATAAACCAGTACAGTTTCCTGCAGAGGGAATTTTGATGTTTTCTTATACAACCTGATTACGAATCTGCTGGGAAGACTTGCTAATCTTCCATCAACCCCCTGGAAATCCAGTTCTTCATGGGAAAATGTGTTTGTGGCCTAAGCAGATGTAAGCAGATATCCTTTCTCTTCGCTACATTTCTAGGTCCTCCATCTGAGTCCAGGTCCAAGATGACCTTCAAGTGTCAGAATTTTCTGCTTGTAAGTTTACTTACTTCTTTAGGAATATAGACTATGTATCTTCATTTTGTTTTACTTCCTACCTTTAAAGTTTTCTGTTCTATTAATCAGTTTCTTTATTCCAACTGTAGTATAGTATATCCCTTTATTGAATATGTCATTAATAAACATTTTATTTGTTGAACAATGGAAGAAACAAAGGAAATACCATTCAGGAATTTGAGACATCATATGCCATAAATTCTTGTGTATAAATTAATGTGAAAAGACCTATTCTTTTTATGCCAAGGAAAGAAATAGACTAGAAAGCCAGGAATTCTGAATAAGAATTATAGAAGACAGCAAATTCAGATAGATCTCTGGGGGATGAAATGTCAAAAAGCCTGAAGTTGACTGAAATATTTGAGTTTTCACCAAAAAAGGAAAGGTTGAGTTCTTGAAATGAATATGAATAATAATGTAGGCCTTATTTATTAATATCTAGTAAATAGTAACTGATATTTCATCTATGAGCATACATTATCTTGAATTCTTGATTGAAATACTATAATAACTGCAAATAGCTATAAACAATGCTTTAATCAGAAAACCAAAAATGTCTTTTTTTCAGAAACAGAAAATTTAATTAAATACAGGTTTATATTAATTAATATACAAGATCTATTTCTTATTAAGTAAAAGATTAAACAGAGTTTAGAAGAGGAGGAGACAAAATAGTAAGTTCTGAGAGCAAATTAAAGACAGTAGGGGTGGTGGATAAGAGGCAATGGTATAAGAGAAAGAGTAGAGACCATGAATCCATTCACTGTGAACTTCAGTTTCCCCAATTATAAAATGAATACAATCAAAACTGCTCTGCAGGGTCTTAAGGAGAAGAAAGATTAAATGTGCAATGCACCTGTGTGTAGTTGGTATCCCCTAAAGCTTAATGCTCACTTACAATTCAAATGGGAAGTTTTTGAATTTTTCCCTTAGAAATAGAATTAGGTTAATTGTAACTCAAGAACCTGAGGACCTATTAACAGGTATTCTGTACTCTGATAATATTTCTCTACAGGGTGTGACAAAATTCGATAGACAGTCTATTTCCATTCTTGTTTTATCTGAATGGCTAATGTGCTCCTTTAGCTATTACACTCAAATATTATATTCTAACAGATATTCAATTCCATGTGATACATGATGAAATCTGTGAGGTCTCTGGAAGACACACTCTTAGGTTTTGAACCCGACATGGAAAAAAGAAAGCTCTGGGGGCTGAAGTGAATGAAATCCAAGACAATAACGACCTTTGGATAGCCTGTCTGGTCTGAGAGATGGAATTCTTCTAAGAAAGCCTATAGGTTATTTTATGATATTTTCATTTCTGGCTTGCAGTGTTAAATTATGCTGTTTTTCTAGCTTCATTGTACCTTTTCATTTATTTTAATTTAGTTTCAACTGTTCCTCTTTAAAACTTTTCCTTAAATGGAAGATAAATGGAATACTTTCTGTATCTATAAACTTTGCAAGACTGACTCATTTAACATCATTTGGTGAATGGGTGATGATCTTATAAGAAACAAATATTTTAGACACATGGAGTTGACTAAATAAGTGGAATATTTCTTATGTTTTAAAATTTCTTTCCCTGTAGTATGTGTCCAGAACCATATATATTGTGGACTTTCAATAAACTCATCATGCCATGCTTACTAGGGGCCACACTGTAGGTTGTGTATCATTGGAAGATTATTGAAGATGGCACATCTTTTGCACCTCATACAGGTAAGTGCCTGATGGAGACACCAGGATAATAAAAAATTGTTAACAAAGTTCATCAGTGCGTCATTCAAACATTGCCATCCCCAATAAAGGCACATGCAGGTGCTGGGTAGAACCAGCAAATATGGGAGAGAATCACAAGCCATGAGCCATGACCATGAGAAGAACATCGTTTAACTTTCCTTCCTAATCCAGCCTTTGCAGTTTCACTGTGTAGATTCTTTCTGTTTGTTTTCTTCATCTTTGATCTTCTTTTGAAATGCAGGAACCACTAATTTTGAGGTTTGTCATTTTAAAATGATAAATGCAATAATTTCCTTTGCATCTGTAACTTTACCTGGCTTTGTTTCCTGTTTTTCTTCTGCCATATACTTTTCATAATTTCTTCAATGTCATTGACACTCCTGCACACTTAAGTGATCTTAGAATGGAAATCAAAATGTAAGAACAATTTAAAGATAAAATTCAATCTTAATATGCATTTATCTCTGTGCTGTTCTTTCTCTTAGAAATACTCACTTTCCAAAAGTAAACTTAATACTTCTATTGCAATACATTTATCAAAGCAAAAAACATTGAAATATTAGAGACAGCAGGAATCTTCAGTATGGATCAGTGAAGCTTCGTTACTTTGCAGAAGATGAGACTGAAAACAAGGAAATAAAGTGATCTACTCAAGGTCACAAGGTAACTAAGAATCAGTGGCAAGGCCTGGACAGAGACAGCTCATCTGACTTAATCGAGTTCATTTTTTCACATCAACAGAGATTGTGAATTTTTATAGCCTGCATTCTGTGATCCTCTAAAACAAATCTTAATTAGAAACAAACACATATACATGGAAACAGGAAATATGCCCTCACCCTTGGATCCAGAGTCAAGTAAACATAAGAAAATATGATTGTAACTAGGGCTTCAGAGGAGCTGACCCTGCCAAATCCCATTCCAGATTTACCAAAGATTTGACAAACTTGATCATAATTTTATCAAGAAATGCTCTATTTGTACTCTTCTCAAAACATCTCTTTTAATTCAATCACTCATAAAACTCCATGGCTTCCACTAGAAAGAATGATAAATTGATTTTATCCATTGGTAATTGGGAAGTACTAGTCTTGTTTAGCTCTTGAAATGAGTGCTAGAAGCAGTTGGTAAAGGTAAACGCAAATGCAAACTAAACTTTGACTATTTAGTATTCCTAAATGTGTAGATGGGTTCTATTTGCTCAATACTTTGTTAAATTAGTTTTGAATGGAAAATGAACAATCTAATCACATTGCTAGTTGGGAAAATGTATTTAAAAGTGTTACAGAAGATACCATCCAGATGCTGGAATATAGCAACATGGGGAAGACAAGGAGGGAGGCAGGTCCTCTGGACCCAGGAAGAATCTAAAGCAAGAACTGAAGCCCACAGAAAGAGTGGAAACAGGCACTTAGACAAGGAGGACAGTGGCTGGCGACATCTCTGCCTGGGGCCAGACCCGCTCTGTGAAAGGAGTTGCTGGAACCTGGGGACGCATGGTCAGAGAACTGCAGCCGCAGCGGCAGCAACCCAGGAATCCTCTGCCCAGAGAGGCAGCATCAGAGGAGAGTGGGAGTGGACAGGTGGAGCAGACCTGGAGAACTATGCATGAGGAGGTCCTCACCCCCCTGTGTGAGGGGGAGATTAGCGGGGAGACATCTTGGAGTTGGGCTGGGGACTCCTAGCTGGGCACAGAACTGCGGAGGTTGCTCAGGCTGAGCCCTGTCCCTGTGAGCATTCTGGGGGCCACCTCAGAGGGTCCTTGTGGGTGACCGGCTTGATCTGGAGACAGTGGCTCAGTGTGCACTCCAGGGGTGGTGGGAGAGAGTCCACGGGTGACCGACCCACCAGTCCAGGTTTGCAGGTGGTGGCCAGCCCCTGCGCGCACCCCACCAGCCATTGGGGAGCCAAGGCAGTGTGGAGAAAGGCAGTGGATAGCACTGTAACAGCGACCCCAGTGCCAACCATCAGATAATCATAATCAGCATTGGCTAGTAGAACCAGTCCCACTTCAAAAAAATTGTGGCCAATGCGAGAAGTGCCTGGGTCCCCAGTACAAATTTGCTCAGAAGAACTCAGGAATATACCAAGACAAAGAAGCAAAAGGCAGTCTCTGGCCTACAATTCAAGCAGAGCAAGTCCAGGAGATGCAAAGGCAGAAGAGATCATAAGTCCCACAACTGAAGTTTATGAGTTGATGGCAACTGAAGTAAAGAAACAACTTCAAGAGGCCATAAAAGAAATTAGATCAGAAATACTAACTCAACTAAAAGAAGAAATGAAAAACATAATAAAAGAACAGCTAGGCAACCCTAAAGGAGACATAGATGAAAAAATGGGGCATAGGAAAACAAGGGAAACGTGGAATGAACAATACAAAAAAGATTTAGAATATATGAAACAGATTCAAAGACATTAACAGAAAATCAAACACTCCAATGAAAGTTGGCAAAAACACCTGAAGGAAACTAAAGATAAACTTTCAAACCTTGAAGACAGGTTTGCAGCTTGTGATCATGAAAAGAAAGATCTCTTAAAAATAACAAGAAACCTGGAAGTAACAATACAACAGCTGCAAGACAACCCAAAGAAACATAGCTTAGAATAAAAGCTGTGAGTGAAAAAGCAGGGGTCAATACAAATCAAATTAAAAGCCTATTTACAGAAATAATTTCAGAAAACTTTCCAAGCATGTGAACAGGAAGTGACTTTCAGGTAGGTGAAGCATATAGAACTCCAGCTAAACATAACCAAAATATACCTACACCCAGACATATGATAATCAAGATCCCAGAAATTCAATACAAAAACAAAATATTAAAACCTATTAGAGAAAAAAAACAGATCACCTACAAAGGAAAACCCATAGAATCATGACAGACTTCTCAACACAAACCATCAGGTCCAGAAGAGCTTGGAGTGAAGTATTTCAAGCCCTGAAAGAAAACATCTTCCAACCCAGATTGATGTACCCTGCAAAACTATCTTTCAAAATCAACGGAGAAACAAGATACTTCCACAACAAAGGACAACTAAAGGAATTTATGACAACCAAGCCAACCTTACAAAGAATACTGAAGGACATTTTAGAGAGAGATAAAGTCCACAGCTCCAGAAACAGTGGCAGAGTGATATCACCAAGTGGCAAAGACAACTGAATAATCCATCATTGGGATTTGAGTCCAGTAATGTCTTCAATGGGCTGTTTAGTTTGATCTTATTCTATCTTGACCTGCCTAATTTTATTATATATTATGACATAGACAGCTATTCCAAAGATAACAAAATATATTAGGGTAGCCTTTATTGATATTTGATCACCTTGTTTTGAAACCCTGTATTGTTTTCATTGTTCTGTTTTGAGTGATTTTAACCTAGTTTGGTTTGTTTGATTGTATTATAACAGATGATATAGGCAATTGCTTAGAAGATAATATGAGGCATTATAGAAATAAACATTGTATTACTATGCATTGCTTCCATTGTTTTATTTTTTATTGGTTTTATTCTGTACTATTTTGTTTGATTATATTAGGCCTGAAGCTATGGGCAGTTATTTTGAAGAAAACAAGAGGTATTACAAGGGGAATGGAGGAAAGGAGGAAGAGAAAAGGAAAAAGACATAGATTTATATGTGGGTATACATAGCATGGTCAAAATGACTATACTACTAAATGCATTAACTATTGAGAGAAAACAGTTAATACCCATGTGATTGGATCAATTTTACATGTCTATGTCTGTCAATCTGAGCAACCCCTTTGAAGGTAATGATATACAATGTTAGAACCACTGTCAAATTCCAATCATCTCATTTTGTAAACCTATAATGTTACAGTATCGGATTTGTTGTTGTTGTTTGTCGGTCCCTTTAGCTTTTTGTTTCTCTTTTCTGTGACAACTGTTTTATTTTTATTGGCTTTATTCTGAAATATTTTGTTTGATTATGTTAGGTCTGATGATGTGGACAGTTATTTTAAAGACAACAAGAGGTATTCTAAGGGGAAAGGAGGATGGAAGGAAGGGAAAAGAAAAAAGACATAAATTTATAAAAGTGTATATAAGATAGTAAGAATGACTATATTACTAAATACATTAGCTATTGGAAAAGAATGGTTAATACTCATATGATTAGATCAATTTTACATGTCTATATCTGTTAATCTGAACAACCCCTTTGAAGGTAATGATATGCAATATTACAACTACGGTCAAATTCCAATCATCTCATTTTGTAAACCTATAATGTTATCATACTGGATTAGTTGTTGTTATCTCTTTTGCTTTTTGTTTCTCTTTTCTGTGTCCATTTTCTCCTAAATAAAAAAAAAATAAAATAAAAGTGTTGTAGTTTTAAAAGGGAGTGTAGTTAGATATAAAATGAAAACAAAGCATTTCAGTATAACAATTAAATGGAAAGCCATAGTTTCCTAGTCAGGTTAATGGCACATGCAGTTTGGTCAGCAATAAAAGGACTCATAGCACTAATGCATCTATCACAATCTTCCTGATTGTCAGTTATTTTCTCTTCATATTCTAGCCTTCTCCTGTTCTGTTGAAAGGATAACAAAACTCCTTCATTTCATTTTGCTTCAGGTATGTAAATTTACAACACGACACATATACACTAAAACATTTTGTAGTGGAGTTTTGATGATATTCTTACTGCTTTCAGGGTAATTTTTCTATTGTTACTTGTTAAAAATTACTGCTTGGTATTTCTATATTTTTAATTCATATATTTTTTATTTATATTACTTAATTTAGCATTTCTTAATTTGATGTTGAAGAGCTTTGGACAGATTTTTCAAATGAATGTGTATTTCCATAGTATTGTTTCTCCTTCTTATCTTTGTCTGCTTTTTAGCAGTAACTCACATGGAGGTGCTGAATGTCTTGAGATGTTTGAAAGAAAGATAAGAAGCCCTTCCCAAGTCTATTTTAGCACTTTTTACACATTCATCACTTTGGAGTTTCTGCTTTACAGGATATTTCCTTTTCTAAATTAAGAAAAAATAAACTATTCTAGCCAAAAACAGAAAAAAATGGCACCACTTTTTCTGGGATAGATTTGACACCATTGAACAGAACTAGGACAGACATCTTGCTGTTGTTAACAACAATTTTGACTGACTCATATGTATGAACAGAAGTATACAAGCGAGGAGAAAAATGTCTTTCATTCAAGACTGTTCTCAGATAGATCTCATGCCAAAGAACATGAATTAAAAATATGTGCCTTCTTTTATCTCTGTATTATTAGGGGTGATATTTTAGTATAGTACTTGGGCTTTGGATTTACTATCATAGCTATGTTTAGATTACCCAGGCATTCGTTTTATCATTTGTTTTTTTTTTAATTTATTCTGTTATAATAAAGGCCAAGTAAATATTCAGAAACTGAGCACTTGAAACCTCAGCAAGAACCACACATGAGTGTGAGTGTATATATGCCTGTGTGGTAGGAGATAAAGCCATACACTCGGAATGTTCTCATCTGTTTTAGAACCAACTACAAGGGATTCCACTAAGGTAGTTGGCATTACAACTCCTTAAGGGAGAAGTGAAAAGTTTCATATATTGTTATCTAGGATAAATAACCTATGGGAGAACAAAACAACTATCATTAAAGTATCATTTTTAAAAAGACAGATTAATTCATGCCTTCTAAACTAGTTTGCTAAAGATATTCTCAAGCAAGCTGAAGGTGAGATGATTACAGCATTTGAGAAGGGAATGCTGTTTTAAGCAGTTTTGTTTTTAATCATGGATATCATAGAGGTTATACTTGCTTTTTATGTTTTTTCCCATCTTCCTTGCATTCGATATCTTTCTCTTCCTCCCTCCCTTTCCCTCTCCCATTCCTCCTTTGCTCTCTCCTCTTCTTCCTCTATTCTGCCCTCCCTCTTTCCCTTCTGGCCTTTCTTTATTTCTTTGTTTTTCTTTCTTCTTTCTTTCTTTCTTTCTTTCTTTCTTTCTTTCTTTCTTTCTTTCCTTCTTTATTCATTTTTATGTGTCTGATCTTAGGAAACATTTTCAATCCTCTATAGACCATGGTGTTGTACCAAGAAGAAAGCTAGAAGGACATATTTTTGTTTATTTGGATCCTTGTTACTAACACTCTAATCATCTTACTTCTAAAAGTATTCTTATTTAGATGCAGAAAAATGGAATAATTTACCCTAAATAGGCCCATTTAAAAATCATTTTTAAAAAATCACTGTTTTTCTTCTTTTCCTAACAGTTACTTTCACATTTGCGTCCTCATATTTTCAGTTGTAGGGACACAGTTTCAGAGTAGTACCCTCTCATACATTCTTATTTAGGACACTCTGCCAGCAGACATCCAACACAAACAGATGACCATTTTTCTTTGAATATTGTGAGGAATATTCTTTCAGAGAGTGGGTTCATCCAATTCCAATTTTCAAGTCACAGTACAGATGACAATACTGTCTTTACTCCTTTTGTAAGGCATGTGAGTTCCCTCTCAGCCTCTTCCACAGAAGTTTCCTGGAATGGTGCTTCATTTCTAAGCATAGGGGCAGCCTAGAGGACAGGAACATGTGACCTTGACCTGACCTCTTCTGCAGACTTGCATCCCATGACTGAAATGAGTGATCCTCCTTCATCCCTATCCATGTTGGAGGCCTTGGTGAGTTCATCTCTTAACACCGTTGCTCGTGAAATGCAAAGCATGCTAAACTAACTGAAAAAAAAAATCAAGCACCTGCTTGATGAGACAAAGAGGAATCACTTAAAATTAATTGGAGTAAATGAACAAGCAGGACATACCATAAATGACATTAAAAGCATCCTTATACCATATTGTGACAGAAAAGTTTCCTGATAGAGAAAAAGAATTTGACATACAAATAAGTGAGGAGTATAGAACTCCAATTAGCAATACTAAAAAAAAAAGGTCTACTTCTGGGCATATCATAGTCAGGATTCCAGAAATTTAACACAAGAATAAAATTTTAAAAGCTGTTAGGGAAAAGAAACAAATCACCTATAAAGGAAAGCCCATCAGAATCACAGCAGACTTCTCAGCACAAACTCTCAAGTCAAGGAGAGCTTGGAGTGAAGTACTCCAAGTACTAAAAGAAAACAACTTTCAACCCAGATTGATATATCCCACAAAACTATCTCTCAGAATTGATGGAGAAACAAAATACTTCCATGATAAAGAACATTTGAGGAAATTTATGACTACTAAACCAACACTCCAAAATGTTCTGAAGGATATTTTAGAAAGGGATGATAAGAACTACAGCTCCATGAACCCCAATAGAAAGAATCCACCAGGAAAGGAAAACAATTAGAGGGAAGGGAAAAAGGAAGGGGAAAAAAAGGTGGTAGTCAATAATAGCAAAACAACATAATAAGGATAAGTCAATTCATATCAGTTTTAACCATCAGTGTTAATGGTCTCAATTCACAAGTCAAAAGACAGAGAATGGCAGAATGGATCAAGAAGCAAGATCCAACAATATATTGTATACAAGAAACACATTTAATTCAAAAAGATGCCCATAGACTGAAAGTCAAAGGATGGAAAACAACACTCCATACAACAGGAATTCAGAGAAAAGCAGATGTAGCTTTTCTACTTGCAGATAAAGTTAATTTTAAGCCAAGACTGATTAAGAGAGATAAAGAAGGTCACTATATCTTGTTAAAGTGAACAGTCCAAGAGAAAGATATAACAATCATAAATATATATGCAACAAATATTAGTGCACCCAATTATATAAAACAATTATTAGTAGACACGAAAAATCAAATAAGCCTTAATACAATTGTATTGGGAGACCTCAATACCCCACTGTCACAAAAAGACAGATCAACTAGACAAAAAAATCAATAATGAAATATTAGAATTAAATCAAACTTGAGCAAATTGACTTAGCAGATGTCTATAGAGCCTTCCACCCTACAACATCAGAATACACATTCTTTTCAGCTGCCCATGGAATGTTCTCCAAAATAGACTATATACCGGTTCATAGAACATGCTTACATAAATGTAAAGGAATTGAAATTATCCCATGCATACTATCAGACCACAGTGCAATGAAATTGGAAATTCATGCCAAAGGAAACCACAAGAACTTCATCAACACATGGAAATTAAATAACACACTACTGAACAATCAGTGGGTCACAGATGAAATTAAAGAAGAAATTAGACAGTTTTTACAGTTGAGTGACAATGACAGCACAAAATACCAGAACTTGTGGGACAAAACGAAAGCAGTCTTAAGAGGGAAATTTGTAGCAGTAAATACCCATGTCAGGAAAACAGAGCAAGCTCATATAAACGACTTAATGCTGAACCTCAAACTTCTAGAAAAAGAAGAGCAGACTAAACCAAAAGCTCGTACAAGGGAGAAAATTATAAGGATCAGAGCAGAAATTAACACACTGGAGACTAAAAAAGCAGTAGAAAGAATCAATGAATCTAAAAGTTGGTTCTTTGAAAGATTAAATAAAATTGACAAACCCTTGGCCAACCTTATCAAAAAAAGGAAAGAAAGGACTCAAATCCATGCAGTTAGGAATGCAAAGAGTGAAATCACAACAGACCCTGTAGAAATCCAGAAAATTATCTATGCCTGCTTTGAAAACTTGTGTTCTAATAGAATGGAAAATATAGAGGAAATGGACAGATTCTTAGATAAACATGAATTACCAAAGTTGAATCAAGATGATATAAAAATCCTAAACAACCCAATATCAGCAAATGAAATTAAAGATGAAATTAAAAACCTATCAATAAAGAAAAACCCAGGACCCGATGGACTCACTGCTGAATTCTACAAGAAATTCAGTGAAGACCTAGCACCACTACTTCTCAAACTCTTTAAGAAGTTGAAAGGGAAGAAATACTCCCAAATTCATTTTTGGAAGCAAGCATTACTCTGATTCCAAAACCAGAGAAGGATCAACTAAAAAAGAGAATTACAGACCAATCTCCCTAATGAACATTAATGCAAAAATTCTTAATAAGATACTGGCAAATAGACTGCAACAAATCATCAAAAGGATTGTGCACCATGATCAAGTTGGATTCATCCCAGGGATGCAGGGATGGTTCAACAAAAGTAAATCTATAAATGTAATACATCATACTAACAGAACCAAGGATAAAAGTCATAATTATCTCAATAGATGCAGAAAGGGCTTTTGACAAGGTCCAGCACTCATTCATGATAAAAACTCTACAGAAAATTGGAATAGATGGTCTTTATCTCTAATCTGATGAAAGCTATCTATGACAAACTGACGGCCAACATCATACTAAATGGAAAAAAAACTGAAAGCTTTCATGCTAAAATCAGGAACAAGACAAGGATGTCCACTCTCTCCACTCTTATTCAATGTAGTTCTGGAAACTTTAGCCAGAGCAATTAGACAAGAGAAAGAAATAAAATTAATAAAGATAGGAAAGGAAGAAGTTAAACTAGCATTATTTGCAGATGACACGATACTCTACCTAGAAGATCCCAAAAATTCCACCAAGAGACTTCTCGATTTAATAAGCAGATTTAACAATGTACCTGGTTACAAAGTAAATGCTCAAAAATCAATAGCATTCTTGTACATGAATAACAATCTCACTGAGAGATAAATTAGGGAAACAATATCTTCTACAATAGCATCCAAAATATGAAATATTTAGGAATCAAACAAAAGATGCAAAAGACCTCTGTACTGAAAAATATAGTACTCTGAAAAAGGAGAATGAAGAGGATATTAGAAGATGGAGAGATATCACACGCTCTTGGGTAGGAAGAACCAATATAACAAAAATGGCCATATTTTCAAAACTGTTATATAGATTCAGTGCAATCCCAATCAAAATTCCAAGCACATATCTTACAGAATTAGAGAAAACGATCCTAAAATTCATCTGGACCCAGAAAAGACCTAGAATAGCAAAGGCCATCCTGGGCAACAAAGACAAGACAGGACACATCAGAATCCCTGACCTGAAATTTTACTATAAAGCTACTGTGATAAAAACAGTGTGGTCCTGACCAAAAACAAACAAACAAACAAACAAACAACAACAACAACAAAAAAAAACAGACCGGAAGATCAATGGAATAGATTAGAAGATCCAGAAACAGCTCCAGACACACTAAGGTACCTTATCTTTGACAAAGGTGCCAAACACCTTCACTAGAAGAAAGATAGCCTTTTTAATAAATAATGTTGGAAAAACTGGTTTCCTACATACCAAAGATTAAGACTGGACCCATATCTTTCACCATGTACTAAGTTAAAAGCAATAGATTTAAGATCTTAACATTAAAATAGAAACATTAAATCTGCTGGAAGATAGAGTAGGCAAAACTCTTGAAGATATTGGTGTAGGCAAAGACTTTATAAATAAAAGCCACTGTACAGGAACTATTGCAAAGAATCAACAAATGGGATCTCATCCTACTGAAAAGCTTTTGCACAGCAAAAGAAACCACCAACAGTGTGAAGAGACTACCCACAATCTGGGAGAAAATGTTTGCCAGCTTTTCCCCAAATAAAGGATTACTATCGAGATGTATAAAGAACTTTAAAAAATCAGTCCTCCAAAATTTAAAGACTCAATCCAAAAATAGGCATCTGAGATGAACGTACATTTCTCAGATGAAGAAGTACAAACAGCAAATAAATATATGAAAAAAATTCAACAACACTGGTCGTTTGAGAGATTGAAATGAAAGTAACACTGAGATTCCACCTCACCCCAAAAAGAATGGCTAGTATTAAGAAATCAACCAATAACAAATGCTGGAGGGGCTGTGGACAAAAAGGAATCCTTCTCCACTTTTGGCGGGAATGCAGGCTGGTGCAACCACTGTGGAAGTCAGTGTGGAGATTTCTCAGAAATCTAGTATTGGAGGTCCCATTTGACCCAGCTATTCTCCTTTTGGGTATCTTCCCAAAAGAATTAAAAACATCCTACATCAGCGATATATGTTCACCCATGTTTATAGATGCCCAGTTCATAATAGCTAGATCTTGGAAACAACCTAAATGCCCCTCAACTGAGGAATGGACAAAACAGATGTGGTTTTTCTATATGATGGAATACTACTCAGCTATAAAGAATGATAAACTAGACATTTTCACTCTTAAATAGACAATATGCTTCTCAGCAAACTAAATAAGTCACACATATATAACCATTGCATTGTTGCACATGTGTGACTAATTGAAAGGAAATCTATGTGCATAAAAAATTAGTTAAGATAGTTAAAAAGAATTTTGAGTGAAAAGTACTTTGCAGAGGGTCATCTTCAGATTTCATTTTTAATGTGAAATGTTTATTTGAAAATAATACAGCAATCATAACAAAAAAAGATAGTCATATAGCTGGTTTCTCTTGATTCACTGAGGGGAAAGTTTTGTGCCAATAATTTTCTGGGCAATGTTTCATGTTTATATCTTATACCCTAAACAACTGCTGTGAATATAACAATATGCAATGTGCTGATTATTGCTCCTCTCCTATTGGCTTGTTGTGAAATGGTTTTACTTTAATTTCTTACTTTTCTTCTGTTTAAAATGAAAAAAGAATAATAGAGAACTCAAAAAAATGAGCAAAAACTGAAATACATTAAAGGAAATGAAGGCCTCCTTCTGATTTCTCTTTATTTTTGGATTTTCTGTTCAAATAAAAGCAGGAAAAATGTGACACACGCTTTCCATTTTTTTGTTATTACATGTGGAAAATTTGCAGAACTCAGCCTTATTTTATTTTATTTTGCGGCACCAGGGATCGAACTCACAACCTCGCGCCTGCCAGACAGGCGCTTAAATCACTGAGTCAAACTCCTGGCCCTAGTTTTTTGAGGCAGGGTCGCACTATGTAGCTCAGGCCGGCCTTGTGCTCGCGTTGTAGCCCAAGCCGGCCTCGAACTCACAACACTCCTCCTACTTCAGCCTCCCGAGTGCTGGGATTTAAGGCGTGCGCCAACACGCCCGGCTGAGCTCAGCCTTCTGAAGCTCATTAATTGTAGGAAAAAGGAACCCTGATAAGACTTCGTTCTGGGACAGAATCCCAGGCTCTGTATGCTGCTCAGACCTCTGGTGTGTGATCATCCTAGTTGCACACTGAGAATAAATTTTCATATAAAGGCCTTACGATTTATCCTTTTTGTGTTTTTTCTTTCCCTAAGGAAATATTTATGTTCTTACTCATATGATACACACCTTAGAATAAAATTTCAATATTAAATTAATTTCAAGATTAAATACACTTGTCTAAACATAACTACAAATTTGTTGACTATACTACCTATTGGAATAATTAGCTTAGATTTTGAACAGCCACAGCATGATAAGTTATTCTAGGTTTGACCATAAGCCCTCCATTCCCATGGCAGATGCAAATCCTTATTTCTGGAGCTGAATCTCCTTATTTTAAAGTGAATATGAGTTTCTGTAGGGTATGTAAACCATTCCCAATTCAGGACTGAATTTGATAATTTAAACAAAATTCTAAAAATACACACCTATTCTTAACTAAATGATTAATAATGTGCTAAATGTATTTACATGATATTTTTTGTGGAAGCACTTTTTGCTTTAGCAATCTCCTATAGGGTAATACAGAAACTTACATGTAGGGTATGCTTTATAAATAAATCGCACATTTTACACCTAAATGTCTTATTACTTACTTTTTATAGCTTTTTCAATATACCATTTATTGCTCTTTAATGAAAAGTAGCCATCTATGTAAGACTTTGGCTACTCAATCTATGCCCCTACATTAACAGAGCTATACACACTTTTGTGCTTTCTTCTGTTTAGCACTTACTACTGCACGCCAAGGTACATATTTTTTCTTGTCTTTTAATCCTTGTAAAACACAAGACTCATGAAGGCAGACAGGTTTGTATTATTTCTTGTTGCATTCTTCCTGGTTCTTTTTTTTTTATTATTCAAAAGAGAAAAGACATGGAAAAGAAAAACAAAAAGCCAAAAAGACAAATAAACAACAACAAAACCAATACAATAACTTTATATGTTTACAAAACAAGAAGATAGGAATTTGACAATGGTTGTAATATTGCATATTGTTACCTTCAAAAGAGTTGTTTAGATCAAGATATAATCATGCAAAATTGATCCAATCATATGAGTATTAACTGTTCTTTTTCAATGACTAACACATTTGGTAGTATAGTCATTTTAGCTATCTTCTATATACATATATATAAATTTATGTCTTTTTCCTTTTCCCTTCCTTCTTTCCTCCTTTCCACTTATAATACCACTTGTTACCTTCAAAATAACTGCCCATACCATCAGGCATAATATAATGAAACAAAATAGTACAGAATAAAACTAATAAAAACAAAACAATGGAAGCAATATAGGACTTCAAAACAATAGTAAAACAACACTGGTTACCATAAAGTACCCATTTCACATTATCACTTTTCTCTGACTGCGTGTCTTGCTCCTCTCGTCCCAGTACTTCATCATGATTCACCTTTCTTCTGAATTTTCAAATATTCCCAACATCAGCCCTCTCATTTTCTTTTCTTGCTTTGCTCCTAAGAATATTGATGACTCTGTCCCTCTTTTTGTCTTCAATTATCTTGTTCAATTATAATTTGCCTAAACTATTTAAGGAAATTATAACATTAGCCTTAAGGGATAGATCATTTTAGTAAGAGATAACCATAGCTTTCCTAGAAGGGCAGTATACTTATCCATTTTAAAACAGAATATTGTCACCAAGACTTTTACCTGCAATGATTTCATTTCTCAGCATTTTTTAATGGGTACATTTGAGAATCATTTGCATGTCTCTATCAACTACCCTCTTCATTTATAAATAAACAATATAAGATGATAGGAATAAACTGAATATTAGTATAATGTTTATAATAGAGCAACGTGTTGATCATTGTTTACTGAAACAACTTGGAATTTTTAATTTTGTGTGTCCTAGTTAGCTCTTGCTGTTTTCTGATATGATTTATCTTAATGAAATCATTTCTGAAATATTTAATCAAGGAGGATGTGGATTCTGGCAAACCTCATCCTCTGAGGAAAAGTATGGTTCTAAGCTTAAAAATATCAGTGTGCTAAAGGATCCATGATAAAGATGTCTGGAAGTCATTCCATTTTCACATGTGATGAAGTGGTGTGAAATTCAAGTCACAGTGTAAAGGTCCTGTGCAGCTGGGGAAGACACAGTGTTTTCTTCAAGAAAGCACTTGGTATATAGGTGAGGGGAATACAGAGAAGAGCAATAGTCAGAGAGCCAAGAAACAGATGTGAAAAAATGAGATCAGAGCCTTTTGATTCTCCAAGGCTGGAGGCAAAGTCCCATCTGCCAAGCACCTCTCTTGGCTCTCCCTAAAGAACATGCCTGCAGCTCTGCAGATTGTCCTGGCAATTAAACCTGTTCCCAGACCTGTCACACTTATCACTGTAAACTTCCCACAACAGGCTTCGCTTGGCACTCTGATGCTTGTTATCTGGATGCCTGGATGCCTTGCCAGTGGCCCACGTGACCCTCCCCAGTCCACCCACAGTTTCTCCTAGCGAGTTTTACACTGTGGCCGCTTGTGCCAACCCCAGAATGCAGCCCCTTCTCCCAGAGTGTAGAACCCACAGCAGGAGATAGAAGGGGTATGTGACCCAGTCACTCGGTTCCAACTTTAGTGCACTCATCTTCATGTTTCTTAAACACTGTACATCAGTAGCTATTTTATTTTAGACTATGATTTGGGTCTTCTTTTAGAAAACTGCAAGTTTCCTTGTAGTACATCTAATACGCACAAAGAAAAACACACATTCTTAAATTTGAAATGCTCATTTTTATGAAGATTAAAATCTATTTCATTGTATATACCTTATCCTAATCATATAAAAAAGCTCATAGCATCACCTTTTCTCTCTCTACTAGGCCTTACCATCTCTCAAAGGATCAGTGCTCCATCAATAGAGTGGGCATCAAGAAAGCAGCACATGGTTTGGAAGCAGGACAATCTGATCAAGTCGCAGCTCAGTCTCTTCCCAGTATGTGTGCAAGAGGGAAATTTGTTATTCCTCTGATTCTGCTTCCTTCAATCACTATGTTGGTATATTTATTTAAATTTCTTAGTAATTTTTGTACTTTCAGTGGGGTAGCATGAGAACATACAGAACACGTCACAAATAAAGAGCTCATCTCATGTTCTCCCTTACAGCCTGCCTCTCTTACATGATGTCTCTCTAGGAACCAGTGGTTAATAAAGGCTACTTGAAGATGATGATTTTTCCATTCTTTGTTTTCTTTTATAAAACAGCACCAACACCACTCTCTGCTTCTTAAAATTGCATAAAAGATTAGCAATTAGCAGTTATTTGCCTATTTTTTGCATATTTTTATGAGATCACAAAAGTAAAAAATCAACAAGTAGGATAATTTGTGCCATCTAGAAGGTAACCTGGTAAAATCAGAGCAAAATTCTTTCCTTCTCATACACACATACATGCACACATCACTATAATGCTACTAATGAGACAATTTCCCCCTTGCCTTTGTCTTCTTATTGATATGATTTGTTTCTAAATTACTTTATGGCTGTTGGATCAAGAATAAAGAAAATAGGAACTCTCTGTATGAAGAAAGTATACCTTGAAAATAGAAATAGGTAAGAGTTGAGAAGATGTAATGCTGTAACATAAAGTGGAAAGAATCACTAACAAAAAGTCTAGAGACACATGGTGTAATTTCTACTCATTGGGTATAGTGATAAAAGCAACTTAGCTTTGGACAATATATGTAATTTTTAGAAGTTAAAAGAAGTGTGGCTTCAAAGTAAATATTTTTTTCTGTTTTCTGTTTTTACCTGATCGTTTCAAAGAAATATTTTAGTACAGTATCCTTTTCGTCCTCTCATACCATTCTAATCAAAAGGAATCGACAACACTTTTGTGGATACATAACTCATATAATATGCAGAAAAGCCTGCATCTACCAGTATAAAGTAAATATTGATGCTATTTTGAAAATGTGTTGTGTGAAAGCTGAAAAATCAGACAAAAATTCTACAAAGAGAAGATAGATTCTGAATGCTAATGCATAGTTTTGGGTAAAAATCAACCTCTTGCAACATATTTTGTAATTAACAATAAAGATTTTATATTACAAATTTTAGTATGCTCAAATACAAAATACCAAAGATGCGTTTGATCTGGATAGAATCAGGGTTCTCACAAAAGGCTTTACTCATTGCAATTTCCACAGTGCCACCTTTATACTATGCCAACTCTTCATCTAACTATTATATTCTGAGATCGAGATAGATTCTTCACCTATGTGTTAATCACTTTTCTTTGACTGAGTTATAAAATGAGTGTGCCCTGGAGGTATAAGCCATATCAGCCCAATGTAGAGACCTGTTAGACATCCTTCTGGATGGATGCAGTACATTAAGATAACAGACTATTGGTTTAAAAAGGAAGATTTACATGGATATCCTAACTCCTGGAATTATCCATAAATTAAATTTTTTAAAACCTAAAAGCATTCAGTTTCAGATCATGATTAACTAAAATTGCAAATTACCAGGAAATAAAAAAAATCTTTAAAAATAATATTGAAAGCCCTTCATACTTCATTTTACAATATATTTAACTCTTGTTTCATTAGCTGTAAAATACTCTAATAATACATACAATCAATATGCAGTAATGTATGCTATTCATTACTCTGTGATCAAATCTAATTTTTTTTCAGTTGTCAAAGGGCAAATGAAATACATTGTACTGAATATGCAATAGAGAGATTCTTTTCATTTAGAACTTCCTGTGTGGTAAAAATTTTTATTATTAAATGATTATTATTTTGTATCACGAATATATATCTTATATTCCTTTCTTCAATTAAGATCTAACTTTTGCACATATCCAATGTTCAAAATATTCAGTTTTTCAGACAAGTGTGATTATTTGTGAGTATGTATGAACATCTACGTGGTACATAGTCATTTCTTGGACCCTACGAAGGAATACTAAATGCTAACCATGCTCAAGACCCATACAGAAAATGATGTCACATTTACATTCAACTTACCCTTTTATTTCAAAATAATTTAAATCACCTGCAGGATACTAGTAGATCTAAATGAAATATAAATGCTACTAATTAGTTGTTATACTATGTTTATTATATTAATAACAGTACGATTAGCACTGAGAAATATCAAGGAAAATCTGCACATGTTCATTATTGATGCAGTACTTTTTGATCAATGGTGGATTCAATTTACACATGTCGAAGCTGTCAATACAGATGCTGACTGTATGTATGTCCCCTTTATATGCATGGAAATATACCATAAAAACCCGACATACCTAAAATAAACTTTTATAAATGTATGTGCATATATGTATTTTCTTCACAAGCAATAAACTATTTAGAAAGCACTCATTCCTTTTTCAGTTTCTGTTTTCTGGGGTGTTTTGTTTTTTCATTAACAGTGTTTGATTCTTTTGTATAGATCTTCAAGTCAGCTTGTCAATTTTAATGGAACATTCACTGAGGAACTTTGATTGGAAATGTGTGACTTTTGTTCGGGCCGATTTGATTCTTTATGCTGTTATTAACATTATATTTTTATTATTGATTGTCTTATAATAAATGGAGTTTTATATATGAGCATTCTTTGAAGTGCTTTTCTTGAGAGAAGATTTGTGTTTGTCTCAGACAGGCTTCAGGGAGACTTTCCATCTGTGGCACTTTACAATAAATTCTTGCCTTAGTTTTCTCCTCTATTCAAAGTCAAAGTCAAGCAAACTAATGCACTTATACCTCTGTACAAGTTACTCCACCCAATCACTTTCAATGCTTCTTCGGATGTACCCTGTTGAATCTTGGCTATATGTAAGAATGTTGCAAATGGGAAGAGGACTAAGAGGTGGAGGGAAGATTGGGAGGGGAGGGAAAAGGGACATAAAAGAATCAAGATGTGTTAGGCACATGTACCAACTCCTCATGGCAAATGCAGTTATTATGCCCTGCAAACATGTAAATAAAAATAAAAAAATTAAAAATCTAATAGCAGTCAAAAATGCCTAAAGTGATAAAATAGCATCACCACAAAAATGTAAGTATAATTAATTCCACAGGTCTATTATCCTGAGTAAGAGTAAAAAAATAAAATCACTGCACATATTTTTCAAAAGTACTTAAAGCTCTCAGAGGAATCTAAATAACAGTTGAAAGTAAGATTCATAATTACAAAACTGATGAGGAAGACAAGAAGGAATACATTTCCTGAACAATTACTATGTCCTAGAAATTGTGCTAAGTGCTTTGCTGTATTGTTATATTCAATTGCTACAAAAACACTGCGTTAGTGAAGTAGTTTTATCTTCATTTTAGTTGGAGAAATTGAAGAGAAAAGTTAGTAAGCAACTTGTCAAAGGTCAAAAGAGTTGTTGATTGGGTATTAAGCTCTAAATCTGTCTGATTCTAGAGCCACTATGCTGTGTTACTTTAGAACATAGATCATGAGTATACAGATATTACTAAACATTTCTCCAAATGTTAAGTATAAGTAAACATTGAAGGAGATTGTAGGATGGGCAAAGAACTAAATTGGGCATTTGGAGATATGGGAAGATGCATAAAATAAGCTTCACTATATCCAGTTATGTTGCAAAAGTTTTAATTCATGTATTTTAGTGCCTTAAAAGAGTTGGCAAACACTGTACAGAAAACATTTTCAACTAAAAGGAATTTCAGATTGGGATGCTGGATTGATTTTTATGCCATTACTAGATTTCTTAGTTCCAGAATTCAACACTGAGTTTTCCCAAAAAAATCACTTCATTAGTATATACAGTCTTTAAGAAATTGGTTCACAAACACAAAAATTATAAGAAATACATTGTCCGGTTGACAGAGAGAGTTTGCATTGCGCAGTCAGGGACAGGGAATGTCTGCCAAAGGGCACTATCATTCTTATGGAGAGGTCGCTCTAAAGGACTGAGTCCTTGAGGAGTCCACAGTCAGAAAAGAAGTCCCAGCAGTTTATTGAAATTATAGCTATCTTTATAAAGCCACGCGATTGGTTAACAGTGGTAAAAATATCTCCTCTCTTGTTGACAAATTATTCTCATTATTTTTCTTCTAGTCTTTGTCTGCTTATATTTTGTTTTACAAATTTACCTTCTTACATTTTATATTTCCAAACTATATGTGTCAATTGTACAAGTTATTTTCATAGATTAAAATTTGTACAGCAAGGCTTGCTTCTATAATACTACCTGCTGTTAGTGGGTTATTATCACTTCAATCCCAGAAAGTGGCATATAGTTGCACACAATTTTCTTGTCTAAATGAACAAGGATATAGGTTTCTACCCACTTAATTGCAATATTCTAAAAATACTTAAGAGTAGAACATGTTTAGTTTGTAAAGCTAGTAGTACATTGCTTATTAAGTCATTTACAGTTGATAAACTAAATTGCTTATAAATGAATTGTTCATTATATGATTAACACAGAGAAACACAAGCAGAGAGAATGAGTCCTTCTCTCTTTCTTTTTATATTCTGAACTTTATTTAAAATTTTCGTTATTTTCATAAGAAAACAGCTATTTTAAATTTTTGAAATTGTCATAAATTCAAGTGATCTTGTGACTATGAATACACATAAATAAGCACTTCAAGGGAACGAATATCTATTGTGCAACAGGGCTCTTGAGGAAGAAATGTCAAAATATTAAGCTACCTCTATTAAACCTTTCTCCTGACGAACTTCAGGGATGTGCTTATTGAGCAGAAGAACAGCTAATAGATAACTCATCTTTATAAAATGCCTGTTGCCACTGTAATAGAAGAGTGACATCTTTTGTTCTCAAAGCACTAGTGACTAACATCCTGCAGCCCCCACATGGAGCCAAAGGTGAGCCCCTGGGCTGCTCCATGAACACCCAGAAGTCAAGAACCCCGATGGATCCACTGAGGCAGGTCTTCCTGGTAGAACCTACTGCCTGTTGTTCAGAAATAAACATATTCAGTATACAAAAGATCCTACTCAGTTTTTAAAAATATTTTTTAATCAAATACCAAGAAAAAATGGGTTCATGTTCAATAATTTTTTGCAGTAATTTCCTGTGTGAGTTACCTCATTTTGAAGTAATATGGCATAGAACTACAGCAACTGAAAACATAAAGACACCTTTAGAGCATATTAATATTAAACACACCAAATAAATGAAATCCTAAAAGTCACTGTTCAAATATCTTTTTGCATTTTTGTTTGTTTGCTTTTTTTTTTTTTTTTTTTTTTTTTTTTTTTTTTTTTTTTTTTTTTTTTTTTTTTTTTTGTACCAGGGATTGAACTCACAATTTTGCTCTTGTGAGGCAGGAGCTTAAGCCACTGAGCTAAATCTCTGACCCTAAATTGTTTTACTTTTTTTTTTCTTTAAACCATCAAGCAGCATGTTTGGTAACATTTGTTGACTCTTGTGCTGAATATCTGCCATGGGTTTGTGCCTGTGAGCCTATATGCATCTGTGCATGCATGTGTGTGTGTGTGTGTGTGTGTGTGTGTGTCGTGGAATGCAGTAATAGATGGGCCATCTGCATTATTTCTGTATTTGAAGGAGAAGCAGCTTAACATAATGTTGGCCTGTTAATATTAAATGATTCTTTGAGGTAGAGAAGTTTAAAAAGAGCATTTAGTCAAATTAACCCATCTTGCTACCTGTGGGACTAAGACCTAGATCTCATGACAAACCCCATTATGAAGGGAGACTGAATCAAAAGGCCTGGTACAGAGGCTGTCTGGGAGGAACTTTCTATCCAGGAGGCAAAAGTGTTAAACCAGCTTACCACTTACTTAGAGCTGAGAAGTATTGATTGCCCTCTCTGTGTTTTGGTCTTTATCCTCACTATTCCTTTTACTTGCTCTATCTTTATACCCAATATTCCTCTTATTGTCTCTTACTGTCTCCACTCTTTCAGTCTTTCCATACTTTTGATAGATGTCTCCTTTGCTCATTACTTGGGTTTTGTATGATCCTTCAGAGTATTAGTCAACGCGACATGATGAGGAAAGAAAAAGCTCAGAACTCTAATTCCTACACCCTGTCTAAAACTATTCTTTTGAGGCTTTTCTAACTAGGATTCAAAAACTCTCTCTAGGGTTATCCTAACTTTTCCTGCCACTTCATCTTCCTCGGACTTTGTTATTCAAGGCTTATTTTGAGTTATGCTAAGTTGTGTGTGTTCATGTGCAATCATTCAGTGCCTACATGATCCTTTATATAACACCTCTCAGGTCCTGCTCCTTATCATTTAATCCTAACATCAGCCAGGCAATTTAAGTACTTAATTCTAATGTCAAACATTCCAATAACCATCTGGTAATTTAAGTATTAATATCTCCATTTAAAAGGTAAATATAACATTATCTGTAGGTAATCACATAGTCTCTAAATAGTTTTTTAAAAATTTTAAATTATTCTCAATCCAAAATTTATAAAATTTTACTGTATAAACCATCAGATGTATACATATATGTGTTTATGTGATTACTGAAGAGCAATGATTGCTAGAATCTTTAATTCAAGGAAGCAGTGATGGTTTAGATGAAGAATGTCCCACACACTTCATAGGCAGGGCTTATGGAAGGTGATTTGATCATGGGCTCACTGTATGCATCAGTGGAATCATGTACTGGTGACCTTAGTAGTTGAGTGTGCAATTGGAAGGTGACCCTATGCAGAAGAGTTTGGTCATTAGGGGTGAGACCTGGAAGGGGACATCTCCCTCTGTGGATATAGTTTTTCCTCTCTACTTCCTGGCTACCATGAGGTGAGAAGCTTTCCTCTGCCCTGCCCCTCTGCCATGTTGTGCCCTGGAGTTTGCTGGCCCTGGACTATGCCCATGAGTCAGAACAAACTTCTCCTACTTTAAATTGCAAATGTTGAGTATTGTGTATCAGTGACCAGAAAACTAAGGTTGAAGCCTAAATTCAATTGCTGAATATGTCTGATTATTAAATGCATTATTATACATTAACTTATCTGTATTAAATGATTATTATACTCAAATAATAATTATAAAAATAAATATATTTATTTATATATGTTTATATTATAAGTAAAATGAAACTCATATAACTTCACATATTTTGTGAAACAGTAACACAATAATATAATGATCCTTTTCATAGTAAATCTACATCTCAGTTACCTCAAAAATTGTTTATCCAGCTTGTCTTTTAATCTCTCTCTTTTTTTTTTTTGATATTGAACTCACAACTTTGTGCTTGCCAGGCAGGCACTGTGTCACTGAGCTATATGCATGGCTTTAACTCCAACTTTAAAATATTAAAAATATATTCCTCTACTGGGCAAATAATAAAACTATGATTATTCTAATGATACACTGACAAAGAAGTTAGAGTTTTTACATGTATCATTGTAGGTTTTAACTGGTCTGACATTAAAAAACTGATGTTAATACATAGCATGCCTCAAATTGAGGTCCTGAGTGATAAATTGACCTCACTATTTTCATATGACCATTGCCCAACTGAAACTAAAACCTGAATTTTCATGAATTATTGGTTATTGATTTATAATAAATGTAACCATGTTGATTGATGGAAACACTTTTTTTGACTAAGACCATACCCAATTTGTTATTTCATTGTACAAAGTAAAATGCTTTATTTCTCAAACACTTTTGGAGAATAAATAGTTCACAAATGACAATAATACAGCAAAGTTTATGCTATTTTATTCTAAATAGGGAAAATTTCAGAAAGTATACCCTTTTTGTTTTTTATTTTATTTTATTTTATTTTATTTTATTTTATTTTTTGGTATCGGGACTCAAACTCAGGACCTTGTGCTTGCTAGGCAGGCTCTGTGCTGTTGAGCTGTATCCCAAGCCCACACTCTTACTTTTTACATTGGGTTGAGATTTATGGAAAAATTTAAAGCAGCACTGTATGTGAAACCATAGTCTACATAGCATTTCTATCTCCAATTCACACTCCTCATAGTCCTGCTTTCTAATTTACTGAATTAAATAAATAAATACACAAGTTAGACTGTTCTTGGTTGTACTTAATAGAACGCACTCATCTGAGCTTCCTTTGTACCATAGTAACATTTAACTGTCCCAAAATTCATTAGATTCCTTATGGTTCATCTTATTTGTATTGTAAAATAACCAAATGGATTCAAATTTAAAACAGTTGTTTCAAAAAGCATGATCTGCTTTCTAAGCAATTTCATATTCACTAGCAGATATTTTAGGGAAAGGTTATGAATATTGTCATATTTTCTGTCTATAACTGCTCACTGAATTCATAAAAGCCTTTCCCTCTAAAATGAAAAAACTTGGACTGGGGATGTGTTTCAGTAGTAGAGTTATTGTTTTGCATGCACAAGGCCCTAGGTACCATTCCCAGCACTACAAATAAATACATAAATAAATAAATAATAAATATAAAAAAATTGGAAAAAGTTCTAACAATTTTGATCACACAAAAAAGAAACACATCCATATTCTTTTGAGAAAATAAGTACTAGGATTCGGTTAGGCTTCTTTCATTTTTCAAAGCAACTATCAATTTTGTAGCATCATCAAAAGTGGTAAGCCTGGACAAAGAAGTATATAATTTTTCTTTTGTTGAAGTTTTGGGTTTGAAATGGAATTGCTAATGAACATGACAAGTTGCAAGATTTCGTTGATGAATATTGTAATTACTTGGCAATAGACACTGACAATCTATTCTATATTCAGTACTGTAACTGAAGAAGAAAAGCTTTCTTTTGTATTTAAAGGCAAAAGAGTAAAATAATGATGAAATTGACTGTTTTAAAGTGTATTTAAAATTAATAAAAATAATATACAGGTTTGTATACTGAAAAGTAGAAAACCTAATAGGAGACCTGCTTCACAGTTTTTTGTTTTAACTACTAGGTACATGGAGATGGTCCCTTAGTCAGTAGCAACTCCTCGGCCATCTTGTTGGGGTTACATTTCAATTTAGATGTCTCTAGCATATTTCAAACTTCTCAAAGTATAAAACAAAAAATTAGTTTGAACCTAAATTTTTCAGGGTTTTTTGAGACTTCTAATCTGTGACATCATTAGTTCAGGCTCTCGGGCCGGAAATACAGTCTTATATGTAATACTTTTGAGATTGGGTGATAAAAATGAATGTTCAAGTACTGTCAGTTACTAATTTGCTATTATTCTCAGAAGTATTCACTCTTTTCCATTTCTCCTGTCCCACTGTGAAATAGGTTCTTGTTTACTCCTATTTAGATGATTTCAACTGCTTCCCAATGGTGTCCCATTTGTCAATCCTGTTCTCCCAGTTGAGAATGGATACCTCTCACTCCCAGAATTATCCTGCCCCAACTTCACCTTAAACATTACACCATCCTGCCCAAAATCCAGATGACGGCTGGTTCTCTCTCTTGCAAACAAAGTCTGGGTGTAAAGGTCTTTAGTCTATACTTATCTCTCTCTCTCTGTTCTCCAGTGAAAACATTTTATTCATTTAAATCAGTTTTCTTTATTTCTCAAGATTGGCTGCAATAAATGTTAATGCTGAGGTTTCCTTTGCTAGACTTGGACTGTCTGGTTTCCTCTGCTCCATCAAGGACTTCATGTCCTCTACTAAGCAGTTGAGTGTCACATAACACAGTGGAAACTTGAACCAAGAAAGCTAAGAAGAGTTAGAGAATGTGTCAATTCAGTGGTATAAAATCAAACCATTAAGGATATTTGTGTGTTGATGTTAAAAAGGTGAGCATAGCTGCCTTTCAAGTATATTTGTTGCATAAAAATTTAAAGTATGATTTTTTGCATTTTATCGTCAGAAAAATAAATCATATACATTTTCTTATTCACATGCATATATAAAACATATATGCATATATATGAACGCATATGTGTACATGTGTTTGTGTATTTCAGGCCATAGAATACCATAGACTATTAAAGAATTAAAAAGGCACTCATATATTCTCAGTTTCATCAAAATTTGCAGGTTAGGAATTTGAGATCAAATTGATGTAAGTAAATTTTCATTCCTACATGGTGGGAGCTAAGCTTTGAACCTCATACTCTACTTATAGGAATTAAGGAGAGAGGGGGAGATGAAACAGAGCAAGGAGTCCTCTTTACCTGACAAACCAGCCAGTAGCATCTTTCTTTGCTCAAAATCAAGATTCTGGAACAGGGATACAGTTCAACAGTACAGTGGCTACCTGGCAAGTGCAAAGTCATAAATTCAATTCGGTATTAAAAAAAATTCTAGATCCAACCATGTCTAATTTAATTTATTTTGAATTGCCTCATTAATAATCCACTATGATTCTTAAGCAAAAGTTGTTAACACAAAATTGATTTTGGTGCTCTTGAGATTTTTTGTTTTGTTTTGTTAATGACATGTCATCCTAATGGTTGTAAGTAAGACTGTGCTTTTAGACCAACTGACAACTCACAGCTCATATAAAATCAACAATCATTGTTTTCGTGATACATGAAAAAGCACTAGATTATCATTTTTCTCTAGTGTTGAAGTCCAAGCCCTGTAGGAAAACCCTGTATTCTCCTTTCCACAGGGGATCGTAGGTACTGGCACATACAATCTATGGTGGAGGATGATAAAGATGAATTAACATTGGGAGGAATCTGGATAGATTCTGACAAAGGTGTCCAAAAATCCTTTGGAAAGCAGTGTTAAGTACTTATTTGAGATCAGTGAATACATCTATGTTCAGAAACAAATCATTTATTTGAGATAGCAGAATAATGAATAAAAAAATATAAATGTATTTTTCAACTGGAATGTTTACACAGAAAGTGTCAAATATATTCAAATACGCTAATGTTGACAATCTATAAACACTCCCTTTCAATCTTTATCTTAATCTCTATGAACTCCATACCATCGCGATTCACTTCATTGAGCAGAGAGAGTTGAACCTGCCAACCACATCCAGTGCCCTATGCAGTCCACTCAGTTAGACAGGTGAAATTCTGACTGACAGATAATTCTTAAAAAGAAATGTTGATATTTGCAGTACTGCCAGAATTGTGAAATCTTTTCTTTAATGTAAATATGGTAGTTTTAAGGTTGCTAATATGAGAACACACAATAATGAGACAAACCTGTGGGATCCAGGAGACCATATCATCTTGTGGATTACAGAAATGAATATAATAATGAAAAAAAGAGTCAAAATAGATATTTTAGAGACAGTGCATTGAAAGAAAATTAATGCCTCAGGTTTGAATAATTTTAGTTGCACATAGAAAGAATATTAACTAAATATAGACCATTATACGAAAATAGTTTAAAGCAAGGGCAATATGAGAGGTATATTCTCATGTAAACCACAATATCGAAGAAAGAAAGAGAGAAAAGCATTGTCAGCATGGGAAACGCAATGCTATTTAGATAAAATGCAGCTCCATCAACCAACGAAGTTGATTTCCTGAGGGAGCAAGAAAGATAAAAGGGAGAGAAGTAATTTAAAATTTTTTTATTAGAAAAGTACAAAAAGAAGAAAGGAAAAATAAAAGATTGGAGGGAAGGAAGGACCTACTGTCTTCAATACATCCTACCTAGAAATTGCTTAATGAGATTTGACTCTTAAGACTATTTTACTTATCCCCAGGGATTGTTTTTCGTCTTTGTGCTTCAGGAATTGTCTATGGACACCTGGAGCATCAACAGAATGGGGCTGAAACCTTTCTTTTTTCCTGATTTCTCCCTAGAGAGTCTATCAGTTTGGCTTCAGTGATGCTAAAGTATGGATCACTCATAAGACTATATTTATACTCAAAATTTCTTTCAATCTGAAATATCAAAAATTTATGCAAAACACCTGTTTTGTTCTCTCCACATGAATATAATTCTTTTCTGTCCTTTCTAAGTACCAGTCATATACTAACTGAGCAAATACTACTGAGGCTATTTATCTTTTGGTAATACTTCTTTACTGTCACATTGTTAATGCCATTCAGGCATGTTCTTCTTTATTTAAAATAAAGAGGTACAACATTGTATAAAAATACAAAATCAAGGAACAGAATTGCACTTGTATTTGGTTCTCAAAGTATAATCTTAACTAACCAGCTAGGCTAATCGACAAAAATGTGACCAAAAGAGAAAAGTACTTTTGTCTTGTGTCTAGGAATTATTTTTAATCTAAAAAAAAATACAAGAGCAAATATTTCAACTTGTAAATACTTTGAATTGTCTTAAAGTTTAGAGATGCATAATATGCATAGTGCTATCTGTTGTCATCATGTACATATTTTACTCTTTAATATTTGTATTATAGTATATGTGAGTGTTAATTCACAATGCATTTTTAGTTTAATGATGAACAAAGAGTCTGAAACCAAAACGATTAGAACAACAGATATTCCTCAATTAATGAGTGAACCCCATGCCTGCCTGCTACTAGATCATTAAGTGAATAGGCTGGTAAATGAGAAATTATATACAGTAAGGTACATTACAATATTCAGAACAAAGAAATTGTCAAAAGAAACTCCCATTTAATAACTTGACTTTTCTTCATGTAAACCTTACATGCAGTGCTATAATATATAACAGAACATAAAACTATAGTACCGTACTATATGATACAATCAACAAAATTTACAGTACTGTACTGTAGAAGAAGCCACCAAAATGCCACACTGCCATTCACATTATTGTGCCATAAGTCTGAATGCTAGTTGTAAATTCAAATAGTCATTAAACAGGCAGGTTTTTGTTTATAAACAATATCTGTATTATGCTTTGGGGTCCTCACAGTTACTCAGGTGCTAAGTAAATATATTGCTCTAACTTTGATGCTGAAGATTATGTTTAGTTCAGAAATCAGTTATCTACTTTGAAAGCAATTTTCTACAGCAGAAAAAGTGCAATTTTTCTTTAAAATATGGAACATAATGTGTACAATTATTTGGTTACAAGATATACAAAACTTCACTGTAAATGGGGCATAAATGTGGCCTCATTTCACATTGATTTATGAACCATATATAGCACAGCCCTCCATATTCGGTGCATTAGTTATTAATAGACTGATGTGCAACTGTGTAGTCATATCCACCCATTGTGAAATAGAATTACCTGAAACACAGTACTGAACAGTGGCCTAGGTAACGGTGCCTTTACAAAATGAAGCTAATGCATGAATGTTAAATTGAGCTACATAAAATGTTTATAATATTTCTCCAAGCCAGAGTACCCAAGAGTGCTTTTATTTCCACTACCTTGGACCATTTTCATCTAAACTAACCAGTGCATTTTGGATTCTTAAGAAATATGGGCAGCTGAGAGAATCCTTTGGAATTTTCTTTACTCAACCATCAATGTTGGTCTCCATTTCTGGATTTTAATATCTTGGATTTCTACCTATCTGTAGACTCTATGTAACTATTAATTATGGTTAAGAGCCAACACTATTAGTAATTAGAAGTCCATTCTCTGGATTATTAGAAAAGGACCTAAGCTAGTTTTATTGAAACAATTTTATGTTGAATGTATTTTTTACATGATACATTTAAACATGATTTATCTTATAGAGATATCATTCAAACATTTGTTTTTCACTGAATTTACAAACGTAAGTTGGAGAACATTGCATGTGTACCATTATCTCAGTGTAAGCCCTCATAGGAGCTGAACATAAAGGAGTGTTCTTTTCAGCAAATGTCATGGAACTCATGTTTGTGCCATCAGGACAGATTTTCAGGTCTGACAAAACCCAGTAACTCCTCATTCATTGTTGATTCACAGCTCAGATGCTTCATAACATGGAGGCAGACAAATAGGAACAACTCAAGACCTAAAAACAGGCCACACAGTATGACAGGGAAAAATCTGAAGCTATTTCACAAGAGCAACCATGACTTCTCAAAACTGTGTCATAGAAGTGACCTCCATGCTGTGGAACATGTGCATCACACAGAAGAAGCTCTGGAATTCATGCAGGAGAATACCTCACTTACAGAGTGGTTTTATCAAATTCTCTGGTGAATGGTGTTTGAAAAGTTTAAAATTTCCACTCAGAATCATGTTTATAGTTTGTGTTATGGCGTGTGTTTAGTTGTTCCCCCAAAGCCTCAGGTAGTGATAGGTGGTTTATTTTCAGCGGTAGCTAGATCTAGAATGTGATTAATTCATGATGTAATGCTGGTATGAAGGGTGTGCAATTACTAAATTGGTTCAGTGATTGGTTTACCACCACCCTAATCCTGGTAGTCTGAATAAAAATAAAAGGGGCAGAAATGCGCTGTTAAGGCCTCCTGTTGATTTTGCTACCTTCTGGGTGCCATGAACTGTTTTCTGCAATGTCCCTCTACCAAGCCCTCTGCCTTGAAGCCAGCTGATTGCAGACTGAAACCTCTACAAGCTGCAAGCTAAATAAACATTTCCTGCTTTAACCTTGGATGCTGGGTATATTTTCTCAGCAAGGAGCAAACTAAAACCATTTGTTTCTTAATATGATTCATAATTTACATAACTCTGAGAAATTATGTATAATTCTTGTTATATTTCTGATGCTTCCACAAGTGTGATAGTTTGTGAATTAACCTATGTGAGTAATGATAAAAAACAAAATATTAATAATTGGGTACAAAAATTTTAAAAGTCAGTATAGATAGAACTTTTCACAGAAAGCTGCTGTAGCAGGGCTTATTCTTGTCTGACTGCACTGTTTGGTAAAGCAGATACTTAGGACAGGGATGATAAATATAATTACAAATATACGGGAAATACAACCAACAATTGAGGAGGAAGAGATGATATGTGAGCAAGTCAGAGAGAGGAGAGACAGATCTGTCAGGCAGGGGGTATGATAATTGCCAAACATTTTTCAAGTGTAAATTGCTTTTCTTTTTGCCTTTCCTAAGTAATGTCTAATTTTCAAGCTATGTTATGGTTTATATCTAAAATGTTCCCCAAAGTCTTATGTGGTCATAAATAGGGAATTTGAGAGGTGACTGGAATATGGATGTATAACAGTGACTTTGTCCACTCACTGGTTTATAGGTGAGTGTGAGGTTGGGATGCTAAGCCTGCTGAGAAGAGGTAGGTCACTGTGGGTGTGGCATGGGAGAGTATGCATCCCTCCTCCTCCCTGGATCTCTCTGCTTCCTGTGCACCATGCCTTGAGCAGCTTCTCTGCCAGGCCCCTTTGCCTTGCTGCCCTGTCTCAGAGTCAGCTGACTGTGAACTGAAATTTGTACAAACTGTGAGCCAAAATAAACCTCTTCTCCTTTAACTTATGTGTCTTGAGTAGTTGGTCTTCGCGATGAGAAAGTAATTAAGGAAAGTTTTTTGTTTTTTTTTTTCCTTTTGAGCTCATCCTTTCACTTGCTACTTTGGCAGTCATTGTAACAAAAATGAATAATGTATAGATAGGACAATTTCATGTACTGTATGTAAATTTCAAACGTGTAAAGTAAAACATGATGTTTGCAAAAGAAATATGTGATTAAATCCACAAAGAAAATGAGAGAATGTAAGTTAGAACCAAATTCAGCTAGGATTAACCTCAGAGGTAAGCGAGAATGATTACAGAAGGACTGTATGAGGGTTCAAAAGAAATGGCTTGGTTTAATTTCTTGAGCTGAGTGACGCTGCATGTAATATTTTAGAATTCTCCCAGAGCAGGTAGTCTTGGAAGTGGAGTCTGAGATAGAGTTAATGAACAGGCTGTCTATTAGAGTCTGTCTTATCAATCAAAATCTGTGAAAATGAGGAAAAGACAGAGAAGGCTTCTCTCCTACAGCCAGTCTAAAAGACCTCCAATGCTGAATTATCAGAGCTGTCCCATGTTAGCTAGAATTGGCTCAATGTTTACAGACCACCTCATCAATCATTAGATGTGAACTATCTCTGCAAGGGCATCTCAGATGCAGCCAAACTTGTGGCTGGCAAGTTTGCCAGAGAAAGGTGTCTGTCTCTAACTTTTAGCAGGTAGACAGCAAGCCTTCCTTGAAGCAACATCTGGATGGTGCATATGACTCTGTAAGAACTCAACAGCATAGGAAAAATATTTTTAATTTGTCAAATTATTGCTTTTATAATCCAATCATTTCTCTTACTTCACATCAGAGAAAACATCTGTTTTATACAGTATTTTTTCTTTCCCAAGTTTTTAATGAAAATCCATTTTCAAGTTCTTTTGGTGCCCTCAGGCATATTTTCAAGTTCTAGAGACTACTCTCACTTAATTTGACCATGCAATATTTTTTTCTTCACCTATCTCAATCTATAATTTCCATTTTGCAGTGTTGCTTAAACTCTTTAAAGTTCCCCAGTCATTTCTCCTTATTGAAGAAGCTTGAAGCTATATGTGAATCAATTTTTGCCTTTCTTTTTCAATTGTGATTTAGCATTTTACAGTCTTTCCTAAACAAAGAGTGTATTTCTTTCTTGAAATTTATTTTAAGAAAATCAAGTTTGTGTTCAGCACTTTTTCATGAGGTGCACCACAACAGCATGGCTAATTCCTACTGAAATTTATTAAAATGTGTTCAATCTGACACCCCTTTGTCATTTCCTACACATCCAGATACAGGCTTATACACTGTCATGTAGATGGTTTTCTCCTTAAAATCTTGACTAAATGGAGACAATTTTGAGATTTTTTTTTATTTTAAATATCTAGACCTATGCTCTTCATCGTCCCCAAAATCTCTCTAAACTTTCATTGAAGATTTCTGAACTGTCTCTTGCTGTCCTTTTCTTTTTTAACTGGTTATTAGAGAACACAAATTCAAATTTATTTTTGAAACTGTTTCATTTAACCCCTAAATATTTCTTCTTCCAAAATAAAAAGTATGATGCTTTTTAAGACTGTGGTTATATATATTTTTAATAAGCTTTTACTACACTGACTGCCATTTTTCCTACTATGTTCTGGTGTATATTTAAAATACCTCAATAATAAGATCTTATAAATTTGTGCTGAAAAATTAATAAACACACATAGTAAACATAAATACAGAGTCATTTGAACACTGGATTAAAATTCTGAGAATAAATTGTCTCACTTGTGGGTTAAAGAATGTGTATGTTTGAGATTTATTTAAAAATTTATGCAAAAAACTCAATAATTACAAAACAGGAAATAAACTCTTTGAAATACTGTCTTATCTATCTTGGCAAGGAATAAAAACAACCAAAAGCCATTTAATCTGAGAGTGTGCTTTCTCTAAAATTGCCCAAATTATTTCCTGTAGAGTTTATTGAACAGCCTGCTCCAAGAGATGGATGGATGGTCTGGAAAAAATGCAGAATGATCAATTGAAATGACAACCACATTTAACTTTATCTGAAATGACCCAAAAACCCATTTACCACAGTCATCTTTTGCATCAGCCTGTGTAATAGTGCTTCTAATGGAGGAGACAGGCATAACTTAACTAATTACTTGGAGACACTGAAATAACTCATGTCAATGATTCCATCACATGCACTGCCTTGATTTTTCTTACTAGTTTTTCTTAATGATAAAATCATTATTAGAAAATGCTGCATATTAAATAACAGCAGAGCAGATGCTGATAATATGCTAAAAAGGTAAATGTAAAAATGTATCAGAATTTATATAATTTTCAAGTAAATGGAGTTCGGAAACTAAGTTTTAATTTTATGAAAATATAAAACAAAATTTCATAATCAAATAATAAGAGACTAACAAAGTTTATTATTATCTTCTAAGTAGTTATTCAGAGTTCAAAACAAACACAAATAAAACTAAAGTTTTATTTGTATTTGTAGTTATTCGGAGTATAAGACATAAACCAAAAATATTTTGGCAAAAATTAATGAACAGATAATAGTAAAAATCTTCCTTTTCAATGTACTAAGATAAAATAGTAGGATAAAAGAAAGCAACTACTGTACATATTTTAATATTTTTGAAACAGTGAAATTTGTAGTTTGTGGAAGAATTTGAACTTCTCCCTATTTCTTGTTGATTGCTCTTTGTTACGGTTTGTGTTTAGATGTCCTCCAAAAGCCACATGCGGTCATAGGGCTTCTTCAGAAGTGGCCGAATCTAGAGTGTGCCATGCTAGGAAAAAGGGTGTGTTATTACTAAATCACTTCATTGATTATTCTGGCATAGTTCTGGTTAGGATTAAGGGTGCGAGTACTGTACCTGCCCTAGGACAGGTAACCTGCAAACAATATGAGGTACAGAAAGAGTCTTGTCTCCCGACCACCACCACCTTGTTGCTTTTGCTGTCTTCAGTGACTGTGAATTGTTGTCCTTCTGCCATGTGCTTCTCTGCCTTGGAGCCAGTCAGTTATGTACTAAAACCTCTACAAACTACAAGCTAAATAAACTTTTCCTCCTTTAACTTTGGGTATCTGGTATTTTGTCTCAGTAACATGAGAAAAGTAATTAAGACCATCTTTTATTTTGTTCTTTACTTGTGTTTTTCATATAAGGGAAATCATGCAATATTTGGCTACTGAATCTTCAGTCTTTCATGTATTATCACATTTTTAGCATAGAATTGCTAAATGGCAATCAATATTCCAGTGACGTTATATAATTATAGTTAGCACAGATTGGAAAGGAACGAATTGAAAATAGATTAAAAGAAGTTTGAAGAAATATTTTTCAGAAATTCTTAAAGAATTATATATAAATCACATTGTATGATTTATATATAATTATTTATATTTCTTCATAAATATAAACAACAAAATCAAAATTGCTATCCTCAAAAATACACTATTGTGTCAGGAACAATAAAATGTTAAATAGATATATTTTAGAACTCACCTTCTTTTTCTCGATTAACTAATTGTTGTCGATAATTCCTGAATATATCCTATCAAAAGGTCAAGGCTTATTTTTCTGAAGAACTAAAATAAGCCAGGCATGGTGGCCCATGCCTTTAATCCCAGCACTCGGGAGGCTGAGGTAGGTGGAGCATTGTGAGTTAGAGGCCGGCTTGAGCTACAACTCAAGCACAAGGCTGGTCTGAGCTACATAGTGCGACCCTGCCTCAAAAAAACTAAGGCTGGGAGCTTTGCTCAGTGGCTTAAGCACCTGTCTGGCAGGGGTGAGGTTGTGAGTTTGATTCCCAGTGCTGCAAAAAAAAAAAAAGAACTAAAATAATACTTCCATCAGTGATTTTAGTCCTTGCCTTTTCATTCTGCTTATAATTGTTCATTACTACTTTTCCTTTTGGGATCTAGATTTAGCATTGTTTGAGAAAGGTGCACAAGTCAATGTAGGAAAAGAAAGGCTGCCAAAGAGTGAAAAGATGGGTTAAACTAATTCTTTTTTTTTATGAAAATAACAATCTTTTTCATTAGTTTGTTGAAGGTAATATTTAACCAAGTTGACAACTATTGCGAAAAACTGACTGTGGACAAACAGTTGTTCACATTGTCATACTTACCGCAGTAGAGCCGTGTGTGGACCACAATAGATATTTAGAAATCAGTCAATCATTGTGGTGCTACAGGATCTTTCTGGGAGGCTGATGTGCTCCAATTTCAGTCACTTCATTAGAGTCAGAGTACCCATACTCCTGAGTTACCCTGAACTGTCGTGATGTTAACCTTTAGTGGGCTGCTTAGATGATTAAACAATAGCACTAAAGTAGCTTCCAACAGGAGAGAGGGCAGCCTGAGACACTAACTCCCCTCCGTTGGTTGCTTGGTGATTGATTTTTATGTTTGTTTGATGGCAAAAAAGCCACCTTAGACCTGGTCCAATGATCACCTCCGTTTTTGACTCACACCATCTTTTGCATTCTAGCAAGTTTAAACATCCCAAATGAGACCACCTGTCAATCCAAAGCCTCCAACACAAATATGTACCCTGACAATGCAAACATTATTGCTTAAGTCATGTGACCAAAAAACAGTAAAAATAATCATTTCTGACTCCCACTAGTTTCTGACTATGTATTATCTACACTTAATGATAATTCAAGATCACATGTAATTGTTGAATTTGAGATTTAATAACTCAGTCAAGGAATTATATGAGGAGTACACAAATATACTACCTGGATTTGCATTTTCTGGACTATGAAAATATTTTCATACATTATCCTGCTCTAGAGTATCAATCTCTAAGCTTCTGTTACAAGGGAAGTCTGAAGACAACCTGAAAAGTCATGGAATATCAAACTTTTATGTGACTGTCCAGGAAACCAGCAAAAAGTTTAAGCATCCCGTTTAAAGGAAGTAGATTCTGCCAATGCATACGAAATGTACAGATGAAGCTCTACAAATTGATGACTTGAAGCTACAATTTCTATCCAAACTCATCCTATGCCATTCAATTTGCTTTCTATAGCTGAGCGTTCTTCATACCGCCAATGGGTCTGAAACTTCATTGAAAAACTTGATATGTAGCCAGAGAAGTATCCAAATTGTACTGTATTGCTCTGCTCAGGCCCACTTTACTTACTGAACCCTTTTTTTCCTATTCTATCCCATTTTCATTCCTTTCAAAAACAAACTCCATGTTCTTGGCATCATAGCGGGAAGGAAAATCCAGGTACCTATGATTGTCTTTTGAGTTTTTGAATATTTGCATTCAAGATGGCAACGTTTTGAAACAGGAAACACACACTCAGATGAACAACTGTGTTTTCCTTTACACGTGTCAGAGATGCTTCAGCTGCAGATAGCATGAGACCAGGACCTTCTGAGAATCTTTCTGAACAACTCCAAGATGACTGAGCAAATCAGGAAAGGAGGTTAATAGAGTACAAGTTAGGCTTGGTCCAGACTGCAAAAAATAAGCCCAGGTACAGAACTGAGATGATGATATCCAAGCACTAGAACATTCTAAAATTCATTAGGGTATTTAGGACCAGAATAACATCATGGCATGACTCTCAGAGTCATACCTGCTTGTCCTACAAATTTGAAAAGAACAGATTCTTAACATTTTTAACCACAACTATTCATGAGATTTTTAACATGATGTACTAAGTGCATTTTTAGACTGTTTATCTATCTGTTGAACAGGTAAACTAGCACAGAAAGATGCACTGCACCCTATTCGATTCATGCTGGATCACATCAGAGTAACATTTTCAGCATTAAAATGATGATGAGTTATCAAATGCAGGAGATATTAAAGATGGAACTAGAGGAGGAGGAGAAGAGAGAAGAAAATGAAAACAGAGAGGAAATACAACTCGATATTTACATATGTACTTCTACAATAAACATGTCTCCCATCTACCCATCTAATAGATCTTATTGGTTACTTTTAACTGGCTCAGGTTTCCAGTTTCCATGTGGGAGGGTAGATTTAAAAAAAAAGACTTTTCCTTTTGTCCTCTAATATAATTGATTTTTGGAAAGTATACTCATCGTGCTTTACTTCACAGACCTCTGCCATCACTGAAACATTTTCTTCCAAAATTAATGTCCTTTTTCAATGTTCCAAAAGGAAGGAAGAGAGACTATGAATTTGCCTTAAAAGTTTTTACCTGTAATAAGAAGGTTCTGTTTATTGTGAAAGGGTAAAAGGGAAAATCTATATAAATAGAGAGAAGGCACTAAACAACAACAACAGCTTCAAATTCTGAGGTGGTTAATCCATGAATGCCTATTTAGTAATCAAAAGCAACTATTTTGAAAATAGAATGTGAGCAAGTTGAGTATAAGACAGTAGGTGAGTTACTTTGTTAAAAAGTAACAGCAAGACTAGTTATCATTTATAGCCATAAATTCCTTATTTGTTCTCAAGTCGTTTGTTCAGGTGTGCCAAAGCATTTCTTTCAAAATCTTTCTTTCCTGGGATTACCTGACAAATATCCTGCTCAAAAGAGATAATGTTGTCTTCTACTTCTTTTTAGGTAAGAAAAAGATGAGTAGGTTGTATTTTGTTATTTTCTACATTTCCTTCATTTCTTAGCTGGAAGCTTACCCTTAAAAAATATATATGTCTATATTAGAATTTACTATGAATACCAGGTTATTATTTTCAAAGCAATATTTCCAAGTTACTTTCAGATATTACTGTGACATGAAGACAGTGATACCTAGCTGTTTTGACCCATCCTCACTTGGAAACAATGCTCTTTTGCTATGGTTAATGAATGTATCAGAATATGTTAGCACTTTGATTTCACAGGACAGAATGATTTCTGAGATTGCTTTTGCCTTGAATTTGGCAATTAGGTGGCAGCAGGAGAAGAACTAAAGCAAGGAAGAGACAAAAGAATAAAAGAAGATAGGTATATAGATGCAAACTGAGACAAAAATCACTTACACTTAGAGTGAAACTTAGTGTAACAAGTGCCTTGGGAAAATTTGGGAAAGATCCATCAAAGACAGAGAGAGTTAAATAAGATGATATATATTTTTGTATTTTTCCTTTCTGTCTCGATTTTTGTTTCTCTTTTTGTTTTTACTCTGCATTTTCCCCATTTATCATGTAATTATTTATATTTTATCCAGCTTTTTTTTTTCTTCCATTTATCACCTTATTGCCAGGGGTAGCCTGAGCACCTGGAGTGTGGTCAGTGAAAGGGATAGAGGACAGGTTCTGGTGTTTGCCATTTCTGTTCTTTTTGCTGGTTATTTGATTTAAAGAAGACTCCAAGAGCCAGCTAGTCTGACAATGAGTAAGTTACAGAACTTCTACAAATATTGCTCATTTCTGAACTATTTAGAATGGGATGTCACGGGAGATATCTAAACTGTTTTTGGAGATCAATGATGTTATCCAGAACGCTATTAAGTCAACAAATTGTTCCCCACACAAACAGCAAATGAGTTTTTCCCAATGTCAAAAACTTTGTGTGGGCCTCATATATATTTATCTGATATTTATAGATTTAGACTACAAAATTTCCTTAGCTGATACTGTGAAACATAGCCTATACTGTGTGCCATATTACACCTGATTTTGATCAGAAATATTCTGTAAATGAACTCTATTAATGCAGCACATTTCATGGAAATTTTAAGAGCAATATTATTTTAATAAGAGGACCAACTGATGATTAGCATCTTTGAGATGCATTGAAAAATAGCTATGAGGGTTAGAAATAAAGACAAGTGTCTAGTTGATAATAAGCTTCCCTTTATTTCCAAAGTTAGAAAGAGGAAAATGGCTGTTTAGGGAAACAAAATCATCTGTTTTCCTTATCAGTACTCTGCATATGAGTCAGGGAGTCATTCTCATTCAGATCCCTTCTTGAATAAAGGGAAGAAAAATTGTAAAGGAGCAACCAAGAAGAAAATAGAACTGATGAATTATACAGCAAAGCAAGGCTATGCTTTGTGGTTTAAGTAGAGATGAAACAGTCTGTGACACCGCAAGATGTATTAATGAGCCCAGGTAAGGACATCTGGTATTATTCTTTTAGAATCTAAACTATTCTCTGTATTGTCTCAGGTAGTTTTGGGAGCACTTCTAACTCATTCAGGTCTTGAAGAGCAAGTCTCTCACTGTGCATAAAGAAGAATCTCAATTGAAAAGCTAATAAAAAATTTAGAATACTTTAAAATGATGTTTGCAGTGCATTTACGAAATAAAAATACATGTGAAGGGGTGGAGAAATTTTTCAGGAAAGAATTTTGTCTTTTGCATTTTATCTTCAGCAATGACAGAATATCTCTATACAGAAATAGTTCAGCCTACATTGATTTCCTTTTTTCCAGAACATTGACCCACAAATGAGTATACGCAAGGAGTATGTGCATTTTTATGCTCTGTAGTTGTGCATGCTTAAATTATCTCTACTCTACACACTTGAATTTGACAGGCCTGTATCCCTCACCACGTACCTTGCAGGGACAAAAAACAAAGGCCCGAGTTCAGACTTTGCCCCTTAGTGGAGCGAACTTCAGACAATATTCCTATGCTTATCTAAATCCTTCTAACAGGATGCTCCAAGTACTTGAGAGACTGTGTCTCTATGTTAGTAAAAATTAAAAGACCCCTAAAAATTGTTAGGATGCTTTTAGAAAGCAAGAACAAATGATATCAAAAATCATTATTTTATCTCTTATTAATTTCCTTCCTTTTTTGTCTTCTCCAGTTTTACTAATGTGTAACTGACAAAAATGAATGTATTTTTGCTGTACAGTACAATGTTTTGATATATATATATATATATACTCATTGTGAAATAATTAAGTCATTAGGTAATATATTCATTACCTAAAAAACTCAGCACTTTTTGTGTGGCGAGCATACTAGAGATGTGATTTCTTAGCAGTTTTCAAGTACACATTATTAAATATTATTACAAGCTATTGTTACCATGCCATCAATAGATCTGTACAAACTACTGATCCTGCTTAACTGGAACTTTTTACCCCTTCACCAACATCTCCCATTCCCTGTCTTACCCCTACCTCTGGCAACCACCAGTCAACTCTATGTCTAAGAGAGTCATTGTCTTATGTTCTACCTATGAGGGGTATCCTGATATATTTTGATTTTTTTGTCCCTGGGTTTTTTGCTTAGCCTACTGTCTTCCTGGTTCATTTATACTGTCAAAAATGACATTATTTTCTTCTTTTTTTAAATGCTGATTGATACTGAACTGTATGTATTCAACACACTTTCTATATGTTCATCTGCTGAAAGACACTCATCAGATTTGGCATCTTTGCACTGTGAAACGTTTCACAAAAGACATGGGAGTGCCAGTGTTGTTCAACATACTGATCTTGTTTTTCTGCATACACACTTAGTAGTAAAATTTCTGGAAAATACCACAGTTCTTTTTTTAATTTTTTGGTAAATAGACACAGTTATGTATAACTATATTGTTTCACGTCCTCATCAATAGTGGATGAATTTCTTTTTTCTATATCTTCACCAATACTTGTTACTTATTTCTTCTCAAAACAAATAATATGGAATGGTTTTTGTTGATAACCTTGATTTGTGCATCCTGATATTCCCAAAGTGGTGTATATGTTTTGTCTCAAGTGGTGTGAACAGTCTCTTGAGATTTGGCCACATTAGAAACCTGGTCTTATTCCAAAATCTTTCTATCACATTGGCATCCATTTCAATGTTGAATTTTCTCTGTTCAACTTCTCAGAAGCATCTAGTTGTCTTTTTTCTTTTTCTGTCTTTCTTTTTTTTTTTTTTTTTTTTTTTTTTTTTTTTTTTTTTTTTTTTTTTTTTTTTTTTTTTTTTTTTTTTTTTTTTTTTGTCTTTTTGAGACAGAGTCTCATTACATAGTTCAGAGTTATCCTCCTACCTCAGCCTCCTGATTACTGGAATTTCAGGCTTGGGCCACACTCCCAGTACCTGTTTTAAAGCCTCTTCACCTTTTATTCCTCCTTTCTTCTCCTTTCTTTACTCCTTCTATAGTAACTGGACAATCAAACATTTATTCAAATGCGATTTTCAGAGAGTATTTTACTCTCAGGTATTCTGTGTAATTTTCAGGCTTGCGACTACTTGTAAGGAGAAGTTAGTTGCTTTGAGGCAGGTAGACAAGTAGAGTGGCCCATGGAAGCTGTGTTGGGGATGTTTCATGCCAATTCCAGTACTAATGCCTAGGCTAAAGCAGCATCGAAATCTGAGCCACCAGGGGAGGTAAGATCCTAGATCCTACTGCACCAGTGCTAAAACTTGTGGACATTCACACTTCTAAATGTACGAAAATGAAACCATTCAAACATTCTTCTGGGAAGAAAGTAGAAGTCAGTGTTCACGGGGAAAGATTGCAATCCTGATGTTATTAAAAAACATGGATTTCATTTGTAAGTGGAAGCCATGTAGCGGTGGCTTAAATGGAATAGACTTGATTTCTCCATTAGTGTTCAGAAATTGAAAGAGAACTTCAGTAAGTTATAACATTTGAATGAAATGTAATCTTGATTTTTGATACTTATGTAAGGGTTGGATCTGAGTGAGTTCTTGAGTCCCCACAGTGTCATAATTACCAGGGAGAAACATTTTATATTAGTATTGTACTAGCTAGAATTCTTCAGAGAAACAGAATCAGCAAGATATGAGTTGAGGAGAGGAAGAGAGACAGAGATAAAGACAGAAACTGAGAAACAGAGGCAAAACAGATAGACAGAAAGACAGAGAGACACTGTAATACTTAGGGAATAATGCCAAGGAAAAAAATGTGCACATCACAATAGGCACAATTTTATCAAATATTTTTAGTTGTGGTTGGTTGAATCTGCAAATGAAGAATATACAGATATGAAGGACTGAGTGTATATAAGTATATGTCTGTGTGTGTATATGTATATGTGTATATATTGACATACATATATGCCATCCATATATATATATATATATATATATATATACACACACACTTATGAAAGACCTAGCGTTCTATACAAATTTTTGTATTATTTAAACCATAATGACTAATTTTGGTATATCCCAAGCAAAAGAAAATTCCAGAAATAAATATATCGTAGTGACTAGATCTTTAATTCTCCTATTGTTCACCTCTGAATTAATGTTTTATAATGTGATATATATATATATGTGATATATATGTGATATATATGTGATATATATATGTGATATATATATATATGTGTGATATATATATATATATATATATATATACACACACACACACACACACACACACACATTTGTCTTTTTTTTTTTCTTTTCTTCGCGGCACCAGGGATTGAACTCACAACCTTGTGCCTGCCAGACAGGCACTTAAGCCACTGAGCCCAACTCCCGGCCCTAGTTTTTTGAGGCAGGGTCACACTATGTAGCTCAGGTCGGTCTTGTGCTCGCGTTGTAACCCAAGTCGGTCTCGAACTCAAAACGCTCCGCTTACCTCAGCCTCCCGAGTGCTGGGATTAAAGGCATGCACCACCACGCCCGGTTCACATGTGTCTTTTTGAGACAGGGTTTTGCTATGCAGTTCAGGCTGGCGTTGGGTTTACTTTGTAGCAAACTCACAGTGATCCGCCTGCCTCAGCTGGAATTACAGGTATGCACCACTGCACCCAGCTTGATGTGACTTATTTTAAGGAGCCCTCAAATAAATTTATGACGTTAACTCATCATTGAATGGTTTTCTGCAAATCATATTAATGCCTCTTACAATTTGCAGACAAAAATTAGATGTATTTTATTTTGTTTTATCTAAAACTGTTGAAAAATAGGTATTATAAATTTATAGGTGTTATCATAAATTTATGACTAATTTCTAGTCATTCATTGTATTCAACTTACTAAGTCTCTTGATGGTTCTACTCCTTGTTTCAACTTCTGAAGGATCATCATTCTATTTTCTATGTTTCATGTGTTCATTGTTTCATGTAAAGATAACAGAAGTGTTAAGAATATGAAATCTGCTTCAACAGTTCTAAAAATACATCTGTGATTGCAGAGTTGTCTTCAAAACATTTATCTTATATTATGGTTTAACATCAATTTAGTAGAGTGCAAATGATGATTCTAATCATCTTGGGCCTGATTCTACAGTGCTTTCCATATCAAAATATGTAAAATTGCAATCTGTATGAGTTCACCAAAATAAAGACCAAAGAGTCATGCAAGGTAGTTTTAAGAAACAAATGTAAAGTAATACTTAATTTATATAGAATGCTTTGTATGAACAAAGCATATATAATTGTTTTTGAGACCTCATAGAAGAGATAATTTTTAGGAAGTCTTTTCAACTAATTTCTTCACACAAAATGTAATCTACTTTTTCTTCTACTAGAGCAAATCTGTAACTGGGCTGTTGCTCATATGGAAAGCATAAGTTATCTATATTAGGTTGAATGTTAATCAATGTATTTCTTGAGTAAAATTCTAAGACTTTTATTATAGAGCTTTCAGTTCTGACACAGAAGAGCCAACCCTTTACAACATACCATCCAAAAAAAAAAACAAAAAACAAAAAAAAAGGTACTACAAAACCTTAAAGAGAACTTGGAAATTTTGGGAATGATTTTATAAAGATCAAAATCCAAAGCAAACAAGTAATCCATGCCTAGAATGTTCAGATTTGTAGGAATTAGGAGCTTTTGGTTCTATTCTCAGTACCAGAGAGTTCCTTGGTGGGATTTGTTAAACTTGGCACAGTTTATGTAAAGATAATGCCTCAACTAGAACAGATTTTCTATATCTATGCTTTCAGGTTTGGATGAATCTGGGAGCTTTTCCTCCTATTTCCATTGCCACCTAGTGACCCTTAACAGTTAAACTAGGTTTACAATTAGAAAGGAACTATCATGGAGACCTTATCATGCACAATTTGAGTCCACAATGTTATGTTATTGAGTTTCTAAACTGTTTTACTGAGAACATTGAAATAAATAATACATATTTAAGATATCTTATATCTGATTCTGGAAATCAAGTACTATTTTCTTGGTATTTGTGAGCTTCCAGAAGTCATAATTAATCTAACACTATCCAAGCCGGGCGTGGTGGCGCACGCCTTTAATCCCAGCACTCGGGAGGCTGAGGTAGGAGGAGCGTTGTGAGTTCGAGGCCCGCTTGGGCTACAATGCGAGCGCAAGGCCGGCCTGAGCTACATAGTGCGACCCTGCCTCAAAAAACCAGGGCCGGGAGTTTGGCTCAGTGCCTTAAGTGCCAGGTGCGAAGTTGTGAGTTCAATCCCCGGTGCTGCAAAAAAAAAAAAAAAAAAAAAAAAAAAATCTAAGACTATCCAGCAATTCCCATTAGAAAGTAAGTACAAATTGCATTTATTAAAAATTAAGTAGCCTGAAAAATGAACTTTTGTACTATTATTACAAAAAACATTTTTAGTTGAACAGAGGCAGACGTTTTGCTTAATCCCAGAGCTTATATTGTTTTATGTTTATAGCCAACATTATACAACTTTAAAAACTTATAGCTTAGAATGAATGAGTCATATGTTCTACATATGTCACTTTTTAAATTGTCTTTAAGCTTACTATTGCATGCTGTTTTGATTGTTAATTTTCTTCACCTGGCAGTTTTCTTTAATGAAGATACTAAGAACACTAACTACTATTCTGTCAGAGTTTGTAGTCAAGGTTAAAAGCTATTTATTATCAATTATTACTTACTATTAATTATTATACTTCTTTTATATCCTGGAAAAATAACAGGATGGATGTGTTATTTTTCCACTCTCAAGTGAGTTTTCATTTCCGCAATGTTCCTTCTTTTCAATATATGACCCATTGAATGTTAATACCATATCAATTCTGTAGGGAATGAGATAAGATTGAAGATCTAACCACTCCCCCCCCCTGCAAAAAAATGGATATCTGTCTCTTAACCAGATGTTTGATTTTGCTACCAATTCCTGTTGTCTATAAAAAGCACAGATTTTTGTTCAAACCAATATTTTTGCTCTGGCATCTGGTTCACATTGAGTAGGCTGCAAATCGATATTTTGAAATTGAAAAAAAAAATACAGGTATTTAGCCCCAGATAAGATGAAATGATGTGGGAGAGAAAGAGCAGGCAGGAAGAAGGATGGTTTAGTAAGAAAAAGTGAGGGAGTATATGACTTGGAGGTTAAGAATGCGGTCACATCCAAGAGATTTTTTGATAGCAGAGTATAGTTTTCTTCTATTTGCACTTACAACCATATTCTCTGCGAGGATTTTTTTTTTTAAACATGATTGATCAAAGTTGTGTTTGTGCAGTAATTGCTTAGGATGCCAAAAAGATGGATAAAAAAGGACATTAAAGCACAAAAGAGCTCTGCCTAAGAGAAAAGACTGAGGCGAGATCTCTAGAAGTCTTCGTACGTTGGTAACCAAAGTGATTCTACAAGACCTTACAATTGGGACACAAAGAGAGGGAAATAAAAATGCACATAGATGGGACTACTGCGTTAGAGCTAACTAATACTTCTGCAGGATGTTTTCAGAGAAAGAAAAAGTTTTTTTTCTTTTTTTTTAAAGAAAAACTTTTGAAAAAAAGTAAACTGTTTTTATAATAATGGATGACAATTATGTCAATATAAATTTATTATACTTAATTTCTTTCCTCAAATTTCATACATCTACCTACCTACTTTACTTTGACTTTGTGCTCTTTTAAGAGATCAACAATTCTCTAACTATAATTGTTCTGTAAAAATAATATTACAGTGTAACCCTAGTAAAGTAAGTCCTTTTTCATTAATTAAGTAGTGTCTTCTTCTTACCATGCCCAAAGTTAACTAAATCTATTCACACTATATTCCCAAATTCTTAATACAGTGTCAAAACTTCAAGGAATGCATTGTCCACTTTGAAACCATAGCTCTCTCCCCACTGACTTCTTGCATCTCTAAGATCTCAGAACTGAATGTATTTACACCTTGTATCATGTTTAATTGACATATAAAAACTGTACATATAAAATATGTATAATTTGATAAATTTGACAGTCTTCAGACATCAGAATCTGGTAACTTAACCAAAACAAAGATAAATGACATATTCAGTATCTTCCAAAGTTAAAGATCATGGTGCTTTATTGACTTAAACTCAATGTCTTAAAAAAAAATCACTATTCTTGTTTGCTCTGATTTTACCAATTTCTTGTCTTTATTTTTGATTTTCAAATGGAAGGGCGAATTTGGTCCTTGCTATTCTATCTTAGTCCATAATGAAAGCTTGTCCAAGAATTTAAAATCTACTTGTGGACAAGTTGCTAAGAAAATATGCAGAATACCATATCTGTAAATGCTAACTGTGTATGGTTCTTATATCCCGGGAAGCTGACTTTTAAAGAGAGTATTTAATTTAACTGATATCTGTGTGAAAGTTACAGAAAATCTGAGAACAAAGTATGTTTTAAATTTCCAATATGGATGACATTTAAGGATAGAACAAAAAGTATAATGATACAATGACTATAATGATTTTGGTAGATATAGTAAGGAAACAGTGCTAGCAAAACATTTATCTGATAAAATATACAGGGAAGATGCTTAACATCTTAGTGACAAAAATACATAACTACATTGCATTCCCCTTTTTTTGTTCTTTGATTTAACTATATATTTATTATATATCTGTTTTATATACCATATTAAGAAATTACAAAGTAGGTAATAGTGAACAAATCAAATTTATAAATCTCAACTAATGAAGAAAATCATGTGAACAGAAATAATTATGATAAAACTATTATGATCAGAGAACTTTATGCTAAATGACATGAAATCAAAAATGTATGGGAAAGAATACCATTCCTTCTACAGGGAGTCAGAATAATTTTGAGAGGCAAGGTGACATTTAAGCTGCATCATAAAACACGCTTGAAAACTTGTCAAGTAGAATTTTTGCAGAATAGAATGCTCATTCTAGACATAATAGCACGATTAGGTCATAATTTGTGGGATTCAGTACAAAGTTAAATACTTCATTCAGAAGATATCAAGCATTTTCAGATAGCAACAGGCAAGCATTACAATAAACAGGAAGGAGCCCTTCAGAGAATGGACTGCTCTACTCTAAGCATTGCAGTGCACGGTTCCAAGTCCTTTCACCTTGACTCTGTGGTTTACATCTAGAGCACAGGCTGGATAGTTGTGGAAAGGACAGAAACAAGTGTGGAAAATACATACCACACGTGAAAGAGCTGGCTGGTTTCTATGAATTAACCTCAACCAAAGGGAAACTGCAAATAATGAAGGACTCCATTCTACCCAATAAGTAGGGATGTTGTGTTATATCAAAGACAGTCGCAAAACAATAGGTTTAATTCCGCATGCCTTTTGCAATGACACAGGGTTTCTCCTGTCATCAAGTGTTGAGTCTTTTTCACCATCTCTTCAACCTAGAATGGCTCTTTTATTCTTTTGATGAATGAAATGTGGCAATGTGAACTTCATATAGGTGGACTTACAGATTCTACTTTATGTCCTTGGAGCGCTCAAGTTTAGGGTGCTGTCTTGAACATGAAGAAGACCAAACCACACAAATACAGGTACTGCATGAAGAAGTGAGGCATCATAGAAGTAAATAAAGTTTTCTTGAAACTTCAGCCCCAAATCCTAGCTTCATATAAACAAATGAGTAATTGTATCCCAAATCTGTGGAATGGATAAATAACCCAACTAGAGAGAAATCCAGGCCTACAAAAGTATAAGAAATGTATTACCACCGTTTTAAACCAGTTACATTTGAAGTGATTGACTATGCAGCAATAAATAACTGAGAGTCCTGTGACATACAAAAAATAGAGCTTTGATATATTCAAATATTACAGATTTTCTAATGATTATTATAATGCTTTGTTGTTGCTTGTATAGCTTTTTCGAAACATAAATATTTTTATATTAAACATAGGTAGTATTGGTAAATGTCTTTGAATAATGTCCAGAAAGTTAGATTTAGAAACCTTCTTCCAATAGTTCTCAACTCTGGATCCTAATACTATTAATAAAGTTCACAAATTTACATCTACATTACAACAATGTGTTTATCATGTAAATTAAAACCTCTGAGACTTAAGGACAGAAGAAAAATAGATACAGAAATTAAAAGTCACAATTGTTTCTCTGGCAGAATTCAATTTTGATCCCCTGACTAAGAGGCAAACCATACATTCTTCCAGCAGAAAAAATCCATTTGAGGATGTTTATCAACTCTTAACAGTTTTCTGCCTGGCATCTGGAATTATTACCACAAACACTTCTGTGATTATTGCTACTTGAAATATTATTTTGTCAAACTGTTAAATTTGAATTTATAGGTGTTAAGGTGGCATGAAAAATTTTCCAACCTGATTTGCGGTTGCAAGATTCTCTCATTTTGTAATACTGTAATTTTTGCTATCATAATATCAAAGAAAAGTTTATTCTTTGTCAGAATAGGATCTAAATGGGATCATCAAAGTAATAAAAATTCAGGGAACAAGTCAAAAATAGTAAGTTGGCATTAAAATAAAACAGAGTGAAAAATAAAACATCGTGGCCTTTAGGAGGGTCATTCATAATTAGGCGAACGGTAATTCTGTTGCTGACTATTGACCTCAGAAATGTACATCATATCCACTCATAACAAATACTAAAGTTAGCTCTTGAGACAATAACCTATCTCTGTTTCTTCACTAAAGCTCTATTTTTGACATGATTGTGCTGTGACATGCATTCTCAATTAAACAGTAAAAGTTAAGCCTAAAGGAGCATTTAAAATTATGTTAATACCTCCATTTGCCCCCTACATTTTAGATTCAGCATAAATCTAACAGAATGTTATGAATTTAAAACATGACTTGACTAACATAACATGACCCATTTTATTCTGCAGTTTGACAAGTGCATTTATAATATTTTTCATTAATTTATATCATTTTGAAAGATTATTTTAATGGGCAAATTAAAAGCAATATAAAAATTGATCTTGCTGTATACTGAAACTATTGTTAGTGCAAACTGATTTCTTTTGAATGCCTAAAAATTTGTCCAAAATTTATAATTGCTATATGGAGCTGGAAGTGGGTAAGTCTTACTAGTCCATTCTCATGTTAATTCCTTGACATTTTAGATGATATAAGACAATCAAAGCCATGGGATGTTTTGTTTAACAAGAGCAGGAGTACCACGTGTATGTGCTGTATATTGCACGTAGATTTTCCTCCAAGCTTCTAAATAACAGCCTTCAAGAGCTGCCACAGTTTTCTGTGATAATAACTATTCAAAGCTGAAAATAAGTCAGTGTGTGACAGATACATCTGAGAGCTACCTTCACCAACTTCTCACTCCCAGGGAGAATATTCAATACCCTACATGTTTTGTTTCATTTCTCCCGCTAGAACTAATTGGCCTTTTTTCTTCATACAGTGACCACTGAGTCAAAAAATAATGGGGACTTGTTTTGGGGAATAAATGTTCCCTGATGTGAATGTGACACCATAGCATTGTGAAGAAAATGTTAGTGTAGTTGCAGAAGTGATTTGATTTACTGTTTTCTTTTCTTCCACCACACCATCAGCCTCTTGCATCAAGCAAAGCTAGTCAAGAGAACAGATTATGCAGATTTTTCTAGATAATTAAGAAAGAATGAGATAGCAAAATGCACAGAGCCCCAGCTTCTGATTTTATTTAGCAATCTTACTAAGATTGTTTTCTAAGTTTCTCTATGTTTACTTTATCCTGTGTCACCACCATGATTATTAGTAAAGAAAAATGGCTTTCATTTTAAAGAAACCCTTTACTTTTTTACATAACTTCCCAATTTCATGTAATCCCCTGATTTCATGTTGAATTCCTCAGGGCAATCCTGGTTTTTGGAAATCTTTCTCAACTTAGACTTAAGGTCAATTAATTTGGCAGAAAGATCTATGATTCCTTGCAGCTCTAGAGTTAATGTGATTCTGACTTTTCACAATGTACCAATCAGCAAGCGGCAATTCACTCACTTTACCAAGATTGATCCCATTACCTGAATATTTCAGAGAATATAACCAGGAGTTGCCTGCAATAAGTTTCCTACTGAAGATATTGAAATTTTATTTAACAAAAAGAGCTGCCACAGGTATCTGTTATAACTTTAAGTTAACCTAGCATTTATAAAAACTCCACCTAACATCAGTGCTGTGGAATAGGCATTAGTATAGTTTCCATTGTTCATTCATTCTCTTTCTCTCTCATCCACTTTATTCTTTGACTTTATATCTTTATTTAATATAGATTTTGAAATCGATTCTAAGCTGGAAATAGAATATTGAAAATTGTCTACAAATGCAAGCACACAAAGAGAAATAAAAGAAACTATAGAAAAATACATACATATCCATATGTATGTATTTTTATATACACATACATACACATATATACACATATCTTATTCACTTATTGATTCTGTATTTGGAAATGCTTTGATTTTAACAAGTAAAGAAACTCTCTCTATGCTCTCTTTACTCTGCTGGTGATCTGAAAACTTTCCCTAAGAATTCTTCTGTTACATCATATGAAATTGATTTCTCTAGGTTTGTATTATAAAGGGCATTCTACTTCAATAATTAAAGTGGTAAGAATTTAACATTTATACACATTGAAAGGAATTTTGGACCTCATTATTTCTCTGTTGTTTACATTTTCCATGTACCCAAAATATACTCAGTATATGATTACTTGACTTGGTATTGACTGTTTTGCAATTATAAATATCAATCTTGAGGGATAAGGTCATAATTTTGGATCCAGTTTATAGTAAAACAATGTAAGTATACTTTTTGCTACATCAGGAAGAATGAGCTGGCCTGTGCTCTATTTCTCTCTCCAGGAAAACCCAGACATTGTGAAACCAGGTATAAAATCTGACCTTTCTGGAAAATTATTGTTTATGGAGTGATTTTAGCAGAATGTCCCTGACACAGGATTGAATAGACTATGAAAACTTGTTCCAGTTCTCGCTACCTCTTTATACCCACCTCAGTATGAATTCACATAATTAAACCCACCATTGGATGAATTAGGATAAATTTTAATGCAAGCATTCTGAAATCTTCTGGTAACATGAACAAAGGAACAAGATTGAGGTGTGCCTAAGAAGCCCTGGAAGCAATAATATAAAGCCTAACTCTTCTGAAGAGAAAAGTTGTTGGTTACAACTTCATTCATAGCTACTTTATCACTTTTACATTGTTGGACCTCTTGGCTACTTCTCTCTGGTTGCTGGACAACATACCCAACACCCAAAATGAAGGAAGGAAAGGTTTATTTAGCTCGATGTTTGTGGAGTTTTCACTCTATAATCAGTTGTCTCCAAGCAGGGTGGCACGGCACCGGGGCAACACTTCAAGGCAGCATCCAGCAGAAGCAGCCAAAGCAAAAGGGTAAGAACAAACCTCTTCTGCCTTAGATGGTAAGCAGGCTACGTGCCCCCACCCAGGGCGAATGTGTCACTCACACCACCTCTGTGACCTCCTCTTGCACAGGCTGAGGATATTTACAAAGTAAGGATCCTGGCTCCCTGCTGCGTGTCTTAGTTAAATGTCTAAACTTCTCAAGTTAACACAGTGTATCCACCATAGCAGTCACCAGCAACTATACTGGAGTAATAACCTGCTAAAATTCAACCAAAGTTCTTGTTGTTATAGTGGCAAGGCTCAGTTCCAAAAGGACAACTTCAACAAGAGCTGTCAGTGTTTCCATTGGTATGCAAGGACTGAATTACCCTTTGGATTTTACTGAATAAACTTGCTGGAAGAGACCTTGTGAACTTTTTTACATAAAGCTTTAAAAATCCTCCCTCAACTGTAAAGCTATAGTGAACATAATACTAGGAATGTAAGACTTCAAAAGTTTTACCATCTACAGATGTACATATATACAGTGATTTTAAGTTTCTTAGGAAAGTACTCTAATTCCAAAAGAATAAGCAGCAAAGCAGAAGATCAGAGAGGAGTGCAGATACTCTAAGGGTGGCATCATGTTTTAGGAGTGTATGATGTTGTAGAAAGTGTACGGGGAATTTAGGAAACAATAATGTCACTACCTTTTCCAAATTTACCACTTACTTTGTTTCTTTGGCAAGTCTTTCTGGTAAAGAGAAAAATAACCATAATACATTTGTGACACTCTCTGGCTATTTTGCATCCTTGTCCTATGTCTGGAGACTGGAGAGTAGAAGAGGGAAAGGGAAGGAAGAAGGGATGAGAGAGGAGGCACAGAGCGCAGAGCCTCATGTCTCCTTTCCAGGTAGTGTAGGCTTTGTGAAGGAGATTAAAAAACAAAGAGAAATGGGAGATTAAAGTGTAAATAGGATGATCTTCCATCCTCCAAAGACACCTGGATACCAAAAAGATGTTAGAGAAAGATGCTTGCTGGACTTAGGCAAATAGGATCATCTTGTGAACATGCAAACCAGTGGATGATCTTCATGCTTCACATGCAGTGAGTTGCAGAGAAAGCCAATCTAAAGGAGGGGACTACAAGGGTAGAAAGAAAAGTCTAAGTGCATGTGTACCGGAGGACAAAGTAAAGTGGTGCACTTCTCAGGGGACACCTATAGAGAGAGAGATGATGCGATAACCACATGGATATCAATATTCTGGCACTTTGTGAATCCCCTGAAACTTAATTAAAACACCAAATAAGACATTTATTTATTACTCAGAAGAACAGTGCTTGAAAAAAATTAAATTACCTTGCAGGATAAAACTTTTTGCACACTTGAATTTTTGTACCAAGAGATATGAGTATCCAGGATATGTAATTAAAATTTTAATCCTAAGTTTTCATACTGAGGGGTCAATCTATGAAACATCTGTGACTATGTCCTATTCTTATCTTTTTGCTCTTTACAAATTATTCATTCAGTGAAATATGCCTAAAGTTCTTGATTTTATTTGGAAAGTGTTGCTAAAATTGGTCAATATAACTTTTGGGTTCAAACCCTGTGGGAACTAAAATAAATTTTGACAAGTTCTAATTATGCAATTAACTATCACCTTAGGTGTTTGGTAATGAAGATGTTAACTCACTAACTTGGCTTCTCTCTGTCTCAAATTCTGCTATGGAGTTTTTCCATTAACTGGAGATGATATTGATAAGATATAATAATTATAACTGAATCAGAGATAGGAATCTGCTTATATTACCGCAAATAAGACATAGGCTCCCCAGGATTATAGTTTTATAAAATATGGACAAAATATTAATCTACTAAGTCACTTCAGTGCTTTCATTATTATTAAATTTTAAAACAATATGAAATTGTGAAATATTTGCAAAGAGGTGCTATTTTGGTGGAGATCTAGATAACTTCCTCCTGAGAATCTGATAAAAGATATACACACAGACCATCTATTCAGTGTGACTTTGAATTTTCACATCTCTTCAGGTAAGAGACCTATCTGTCTACTTCATTAAATGTCAGGCTATATTGCTATTTCACAGTCATTACCTTAAGGACTTTCATTACATCTTTTGAATTTTAAATTGAATGTCAAATAGAATTTGTGTAAGAGCTTCTTATGAGAAAAGTTAATGGATAAGTCCCATTTCTCATACATTTTATTGAATGTTAGATTTAATAAATTTTAACTGACCACAGTTTAAATGGCGCATACTCATCAATATTTACTTTTACTTCCCCAAGCTTCTTATTCTGAAAGTGCATATTTTCAAAACTCTGAACAGCAGAGGAAGAGGTCAAGCAACTTTTAAAATGCCTATGTCACAACAGAACAGAGATTCTGAATGTGAGGTACTTTCATTGGTCTAGAACGTATGCTTATTATGCCTACAGTGCTAAGAATGATGGTTTCTTTAAAATCTTTTCCAAAGCACAAAAGTCAAGTCACAATTTGTGTGACTAACCATAATTACTCTATTTTGATGTATGTGGAAATGAAGGGGAAATTTTACTTTGTAGTGATTTGTAGGAAATACAAGCATTGAAACTGAAGAAAAAACAAGCATGTGTGTGCAGATGGACTGTGTTTTAGAGCCCCTGAAAATGTGTACTGTGAATCGAACATGCGATGTTTAGTCTTCTATCAGAAGGATTTAGCTCCAGCTAAAGAAATAGATATGTTCCTAGAGGAAAGAAATAAAGATAAATGAAAGAGTCAAACAACATCCTTGATATGTATCTGTAGTCAAGGGAAGAAATACACCTAATACTGGTTCCAAACGTTGTGTGAGAAGTAGAGAATAGCAATTTTTATACTTATATCAAGGAAGTTGGTGGCTTTTGCATCGATAGGTGAGCCACTAAGTATTTCATAGCAAGTATGATATAGTAGAGAAAAGGTAACATAATTTAGTGTATGTCCTTGAATCTGAAGAGGAAGTTTTGAAAAAAATAAGCTATTTTAAACATGAGACATAAAAGGAAAGGACAAGTATTCCTCTTCTATATGCAGTAATATGCTCACTAGTAAAAGCAAAATATTCATGCATTGGTGGTGAGAGAATATAGCCATCAGCTGTATATTATACTATTTTTACATATTACTACATTTATTTATTATAATATATTACTATGTTATTTTAATAAGTGGTTCAAAAGGTGGTGTAATACAATCCCAGGGATCATAAATTATCTTTCATTGTTTTAAATAATGTGATGGAAAACTAATATGAATAAACTAGATGGAAAATATTTCAGGGATTGGCCTAAAGCATAAGAATGATTTTAGGTTTTAGAGGAATTAGACTATGTTTTATGGGAGTAGTGTATAACTCAGTGATAGAGCACTTACCCAGCAGGAACAAGGTCCTGGGTTTAATCCCAGCACCACACACACATGTACATACACAGATGCACACAGACACGCAGACAGACACACACGCATGCATGCAAGCATGTACACGCAAAGTGGGATATGCATGTATACTTCAGGAAAATAGGCCATGGTCGGTAAGTATATCAATCTGAACAAAAATAATCCTATTTCTTCCGTGTTCAGTTCCAACTCTAAATTAAAATTGTTAGTGTGCAATATACACATTTACAGAGGCTGCCAAAAAATGTACACACACTTCAGGAAAACTAAAATAGTTAGATGTGTTTTTAACAGATGGTGTTACCTTCATATGGGGGACCCTAGAGGATGCTGTGTATCACAGAAAACCCAAGCCCTTACATTCCTAGCCCTTAGAGAAGAAATTGAAACGTACATGCAGCAATCTCAATGACCAAGTTTATCCATGCAGCAGTTCGCTGTGCTGGTACATGTCTGGAAGTCAATGCCCACCACTCAGAGCCCTTCTTTTAATCGTAGAGGTCAAAGGCAGCTGCATTAGTCTCATGACGTGTCAGTAAATTTAGAATTAAAATATTTGCACATGTTTTTCTTTTCCTGAACAGTGTATACAGTTTTTGGTGGATTCTGTACATACATATATTTTTTTTCTCCAGCTTGAATATACTTATTATATAACACAAGCATATACTTCCAATAAAAAAATAAGAGATATGGACAGAATCTTATAGAAAAATTTAGCTTACTCTATGAGAAAACATTTAAAAATATTTTTTATCTGTGTTATTTCTATGAAAACACTGTTAGTATAAGAAAATAACTTTTAAGAGAGTCAAAAACTAAGGACTCTATCAAAAAGGCTACTATTGTTTTAATGCAAATGATCTGTATTATCTGAAAAAGGTAAAATATGAGAAAATATCATTAACTGCCCAATAAAAAAGAAAATATAAATGTGGCCATGCATTTTTAGCTTATTATAAATATGTACTGTAAAGCTCTGGAGGCAATATTTGGAAAATGAAGAGACTGCTCCCTCCTTTACCCAGTGAGTATAAACCTGCAAAGTGACAAGTCATAGAGACAAAAAGGATCCTAACATAAAAGAAAAACTTCAAGGTTGCGTATAAGGTCAGAATTTCACAAACTAGTTCCATGGAACCCCAGATCAAACGGAACAGATTCTAAGAGGAATAAAAGGGAGAAATGAAAACTTTCTATAATCAGATTTTAAGACTGGGATATGAGGCTGAAATGGTTTAAGAATTCCCTTTACTGTATGACATCTAAGAACTTTTACCATACAATATGCATTACACACTCTTGTATGACCAATATTGTCTTCATTGCAGTTTGATATTAAGCACTGAACTTGCAGGTTCTTAACAGGATAGTGGTTTATTTGTTACACACACTTCAACCTCATTTTGAGGCAGCAATCACATCTGTACCAGACAGAGCCTTGCTGATGGAGATGTTACCATATGCAGCTTGTACCATCTACATCATGAACATCCTCTGTCACCATGGTGCAAAAGGGGGAACAAAAGACTTTCAGAGATTGGAAGCTTTGTCCCATTGCCATGAGTTTTCCCATTCTCTTAACGTCTATTTTAATTCTGCATATACCTTTTCAGGCAGAACCGATCACTGTCCACTGCCCAAAGGGACTGGAAAATACAAGAAAACAGTGGAACTCTTGCTGAACATTGCTCTTTTCCATTGGTTTCAAGAGGGAGTTTTAAAACATAGTATTTCTGAAACTCACTTTAGAAATATTTTTTAGGATGACACTATATAGGATTAAGTGTCACTGAAATATAATTTAGGATATACTGATTTGACTAAGCCTTTGTTTGATGGGAAGAATTTTAAGCAATATGCTTCTATTTCAGCCATAAAATTTTGATAGAAATATATTGAACAAAATAAACAGACACCAAGATTATCCCTAACAGGCTTGAAGATGAAATACTAGTCACCATGAAACATAATTTTGATTCAATATGGCATTTGTTAATTTATTGTTAGTATTCTAGAAAGAAGCATGAGCTGTGCTTATATCTTTGCAAGGTAGTTTTATTGTTATGAACCATACTTCATAGAGAGTCTTTTCCTTCCAATATTTCTACAGTGCTATTGTTATGCTAACACTGCCAGTCTTTGCTATTGTTTGTCAATAGAGATATTCACTTAGCCCTTTTTTATATTCTACAAATTTAGTATGACTGAAAAACATCTGTATAATAAATGCTCCACAGAGCTCATACACCAAAAATCTTTGTATCTCACTGTTTGAGACAGACTATAAATTAATTTTAAAGTACACCCATTAAAGTCAAAGTGACATTTTGAAAATCATTTATTAAGTTTTTTATGTTTCCATTTTCAGAATAAAAATAATCACTTCTGTGTTTTATATTTTCTCTAACACATTGTTTATTGTTTTAGTGTCTCTGTATTTACCGTTTTGCCTTATCTCACCTCTTGGATTTTTATAAGGATGCTGAATAATTTCATATTGCAATCATTCAGGAAGACTCAATAATTACTGCTGCAACCCACTATGAACTGCTACCATGATTCCTGCTTTTTAGCATTTGAGTACAAACCAAGTAACTAGCAGATTGCCAATTTACTGCAAAATAACAGAGTATTCTTTTATAATTTATATTGCTCACCTCCTGAATATAGTTTTAATCCATTGGTGAAATGGTTAAGGAGACAATATATCATCATAGTAGTACTAGTAATACCACTGTCTTTCAAAACAGATAGAATTTGCTACAATTTCAGTCTAAATCATCCTTCAAAAGTCTCATGCGTTCAGAGGTGGTGCTTTTGGAAAATGATTAGGTAATGGGGGTGCTATCCATATCAGGCTGACCCACTGATGAGTTCTTAGCTAAATGTGCTATTAGGAAGTGGGGAGTGTGTGGAAAAGATGTGTCCCTGGCAATGTAGTTTGGAGGGTATATTTGCCTCCCCAGCACCTGTCTCCACCCTCTGCTACCTAGTTTCCATGACTGAGCAGGTTTCTTTGGCCAGGAGCTTCCACTTCGCTGTGTCTTTCGTGAAGCCAGCTAACTATGCACTGCGTCTCCCAAACTACAAGCCAAATTAAGCCTCTCCTCCTTTAACCAGTGTGTGTCAGGTATTGTGTGTCAGTGATACTGAGAAAGGTGACTAATGCGAACTTTGATTCAAAGACTTTCTCATTTGGCCACTGGCCCAGAAAATTGTGTCCACACCTTTTCTGAAGAATCTCCTACTGACTGAGACTCTTATTGTTTTTTTAAACAGAGCAAAATCAATAAAACACTTAGACCGCCTACAGGAACTTCAAGTTATATAATGATGATGAGTATAGGGTAAAGATAATTGCAATTTATGCTGGAAACTTTCAGATTGTTTTAAAAACTAGCCCATGAATTCAGAGGCTCACCTTCAAATGTGTTCTCAGGATAGTGTAAAACCTTTGAAAACAGCACTGACACTTTAGTCACACTAATGAGCAAGAACACTAATAAGTTGTCTTCTTAGAAATTCGTTGACTATCTTGGCTCTTCCTTTTATGTCACTTTATTGAGTAGAACCAATCCAAATGTAACCTCACAGTGTAATTCCTTCATGAATGTTCTTGCTGCTTTAAAATGAAACAGAATCTCAGGAGAAAAAAGCAGTTAAATGCTATAGTGAACATCATTCACTAATCCTCATGTATCATTTGTAATTTCCAGAGTCTGTTTGGCAAAAATAAAATTTCCACTGCCTTTAAGTATTCTATAAAGGTGCAGTCTAAAAGTCATACCCTGGCCATATCTGCCCTCCAGAAGACACTAAATAAGTAAAACAAATAAAACAATTAAAAACAATTTTATTCCAGCAAAGTAATTTACAAGAAGTTTATTCAAGAATTAAAGAATTTGAAAAACTGAATGCTATGATTAAATACACTGCTAACACACATAACCCTCAGCTGCTATCACAATGCTCACATTTGTGTACAGACATTAATTCAGGTCCACATATGGGGAGAATTTCTCTTCTGCATCAGGTAAGGTATGGCACAGCACCAGACTGTACGTTACCACAGATACCTGTGTTATGCTGGCTGACCTAACGGGGTGAGGTCTCATGTGGGGAGAAAACTTTAGCTTTGTCATGGCTTTTTCACTCCGCCCACAAGCCTCTGCCAAGAATAAATATATACACTAAATTTACATTATGCAAAAGGAAAGTATAAAAGTATAGAAAATATCATCTCAAAATACACCCTCAACCACACTTTCACCCCAGGATGCTTCTCACTGCAGGCTTTATTGTGTCTAGGGAGATTTGTGTCTTCATGCTTGCCTACTCTTCACTCCCCGAGTGTCAGAGGAAGGTCCCTGAAATGGAGTTTTCAGTTAGAATGTGTGGGCCTGACCCCAAACAAATTAAGATAAAAGAGACCACCAGGTAGCTGCTGTGTGTTTAATTATTAATTTGATTTCTTTCCGTGTGTACAGAGGCCCCCTGTAGCAAATATGCTAAACTCAATTTAGCAGACAGGACATGGATATAGGGATCATTAATCACCCTGTGTTCTGGACCTGACAAATACTTTGTAGTCAAAACAATAGTTACAATAGTGCTCTCATGTTTTAGTAGTGCAAGATGCTTCTTAATAAAGAAGAAAAAATTCAGCCACTTGAAAAAAAATTATTTAGAGTTGGGTTGATTTTTTGTTTTCACTTCGATTCAGTGTCTGTGGAGAAGGACACAATACACAAAACGATACTGGTTTAACAGATGCATTTCCATCTCATCAGTGTCCCAAAGTCAAAGGCATGCAGCCTCAAGTTCTAATGAAACCAACAACTGTCAGCTACATTACAGACAAGAGAGCGGTTTAGAAGTTTCAAGTGTTATTTCAGTTTTGCTTGTCACTCCATTAGAAGAAAGGAGCAGATAATATCTATCTCACCACTCTTTTCTAAACGACTTAAGAACTAAGTAGAAACGCTGCAGCCTTTAACTGTACTCCTTCACTTTACCAAATGAAGAAAGAAGTAAATTAGTGGCAGAATTGTGTAGATCTCCCGTGTTTTAATCTGATTAACATGACTTCTACTAAGAGAGACTTCAAAATTATTTGAAAGACATTAACTTTCCTTTTGCACACCCAAAAGCATCCTTTATAAGTTTTGGTTCCAGGGCTTCTACATTTACAGTATTTGCTGGTGGTAATTAATATTTAGGAGGAAATGAATATGGTAGAGTTCTGAATACTCTACAAATACAGAGTTCAGCTCATTTTTTCTACCATACTTGCTGTAAGAAACAAAAACAAAGCCTTAATCATTTTAGGATCTAAAATAGTGACCATGAGCTAAAATGATAATTCATAGTAAGGTGTCTCTGAAAACCTATAAAGGATCATCTCTTTGCTTAATAACTATTTAGCAGAAAATGGCATCTGATTTAAATACTTTTTCTGAGTATATCTTTATCTATATAATTTTATATTAGTGAGTAGATGAACCCATGAAACTGTGACTTCTTTGTGTGACTGTTGAAAATAGGCTAGTTTTGTTCACAATAACTTCTTCACTATGATTGCTTTTTATAAGGGGGCATCATAGAGGGTTTCTTGTTCATAATTGCTCTTTGCTAGCAGGGCATGATGGGAAAAGGCAATCTTTCTAACCTTTAAAGGTTGTGCATTTCTTTTACTTCTAAATGGAATTTCAAAGTGTTAGGAAAGGTAATATTTAACATAACAATATTTCTTTGATTCTAGGAAATTTCTCTTTAAATTACTAGATTTATAAGGTTATGATTCAATGGGTAGGCATTTCATATGGCACCAACATAAATATATTAACGCAGGTCTATATAGTCTGGATTTAGATCATGGCTCCTCAGTGCCTAGAGATACTGTTCCAAGTACTAAACATGTCTGTAATTTACTAACTAGCTATGTGCTTTTGATGTAAGTGCCAAACTTAATAATACTAAGCTTATTTTTATGAAACTGCAAGTAGAAATGCAACCTGTATCATAAATCTGTTATAAATTATTACATAAGCATGCAGAGTAATGCTTGGCAAATACTGTGCCCTTAAAACACTGTCTACCATCATGATTAAAACAGAAATTTTATCCTATTAGGAAGAATAAAAGCAACTTTGTATTCAAGAAAAGATAGTTCTGAACAAAATGACTGAGAAAGGCAAAGTAGAATTCAACCAATGAAAGTTTCAGGACCACAGACTTACATGGAATTGAAGAAAATGTTGTTTAATAATTAGAATTGGCATTAAACATGAATATTCTGTATTCAAGATGCTTAAGAACAGGATGCATGATTAATTTTCAGTGATAATATAAGGAATTCCTATGTAGATTACTACTAAAATGAGCATTATAAATGCCTTTCTGGTTCTATATGATTGCATAAAAATTAGTTGAGTTTGACATTTCTCTGACACAAACACCATCAGTATTTACTTCTGTATAACCTACAACTTTCATATCTTAGTGCAAGATGAAAAGTTTTCTCATCACATGTTGTGTCCAAAACTGAGCCTAATGCTTTTAATTTACTAGCGTAAAATGCTTTTAATTTACGAACATAGAATTTGGACAATTGCAATTGATCTGAATATGGATTCTATGGAAATCAAATTAGGAACTATGTGGCATACTTTTAAAATTTCAAAACCCTAGCAGAATATTTATTATTTTCCATAATAAGGATAAATAATGTAACTAAACTGTTAAATTCCATTCTTTCAGAGTGGGATTGTGCTTATTTAATTTTGTTAGATAAGGCTCTTGATCATATGATGTTCTAAATGTGTTCATTATGAAAACAAGGAAAATTAATCATTGTTTAATAAAGAAGTTCAGAAACTTTCAAACCATTTGATTCCTAGGTTAAAAAATAGTCACTGTTTTAAAAGATCAGAGAGATTGACAAGTGTCCCCTCTTTACTAAAACAGTCAATTAAATGTTAGCTGTTTTAGGCAAAAGGACTCCTTGGAGTCAGACCTGAGGTGCATGGAGGTTCTGGAGACCATAGAAATTACAAAACATCATTAAATATCAGAACAGATCTTACATAGCTGTGGTCAAGAATGACTGTATCCATTCACAAGCTAATGCAGACATCGTCCCCATTTTATGCAGTAAGAGCTGATACAGAGCATCAAATAAAAAAGACTATCTTACTAATGGTATCAATTACAAATTGATTTTACCTTAGAGAATATTTTACTACTATCAGGTAATTCTAGTTCTTGAAAAATATTATAGACCAAAATCCAAATATTTTTATTAATACAAGGCATTGTTTTGTGATTATTTGGACAAGCGCATGGGTAATAGGTTATGTCCACTTTTCAGCCTTTCTTAAGACACTATGAGGTAAGTGAGACTATCAAACAGTGAGTGAAGGAGGATTACAATGTCCGTTTCATGTCATTATGATCAAAAACTATAACTGAAGAAAAACAAAAATGTCCTTAGGAAAACAAAGCAATCATAAAATAATTTTAAAAGTTTCCCTTTATATAGATTCAAGATTAAAAAAAGATCTTGTCAAGTGCCTAGATTTGTAATGTCTTTGAGCTAAGAATAATTGTTAATGGCTGAAAAAATCAAAATAAGGATAAAATTTAGTAATCTGTGCAAAGTATATGAAATTCAAATTTTAGCATCCATCAATAAAATTTTTTGGAACATAATAATGTTTATTTATTTGCATATTGCATATTGTGTACACTAGCAGTGGTCAGTGGTTGTGACAGTTATTATCTGGATCCAGAGTTCTAAACATGTTTACTGCTTAAATATTTAATAAAACTGTTTAACAAATCTGTTAGTCTCTACTCTAGAGTCTGTGGACTATAACCATTTTTCACTAAGGACTATGTTGCAACTTTTTTTAACAGAAAAATAAATATGACTTGGAGATGAAACTTACAAACTGTATACTTCAAAATGCAAACATATGCAACATTTGCAATTATCATGGAGGGGGGCTAAATGTCCCTTCTTTCTGAAAATCAATTCTATTCTTTTCAGATATTTAATAGGTGAAAGCACTAAACCAGAACGCTGGTTTTTGTTTATATTTTAGGAAGGAAATGAGAAACATTTTGTTGAATAGTGTAAATTATCAAGTTTGGGTTTTTTTCATTAACAAGTAGACATTATATATATAGTGTAAAACCTTATGTTTTATATTTGCATTACATCATAGAGTTGTTAAAATACTCTACTTAATATATGCATTACTTCACATGCATATATTTTATGTGGTTATGTAGTGAAAAGGCGTAATTCTATTTTCTTAGCACTTTTCAAATATGCGATCTGTTATTTACTGTAGTCAGCATGATGTCTTACATATCTCTTGAACATATTCCTTCTGTCTAACTGTATTTTTGTGTCTTTTGATCAAAATCTCTCCAACTTCATCACCAGTCAGCCTCTGGCAAGGAGCATTTTTTCTTTTCCTGTGAACTTGTTTTTGTTACAATAGTATTGACCTAAGTTTCTGAAATACATTTTTGCTTAAAATGAATCTAACTGTTCAATGATCATGAACATTTTGTAAAACAATTTTAAAATTTTTAACCAACAGACATCTACAGGAATAGACATATACATGAACACAAATTTTCTCCTTTAAAAACATTTTGTATTGGGAACAGAACTCTGGCTATTGAACATCTCAGCTCTTATCATTTTTACTTTGAAGTAATTGTCACTAAGTCACTAAGTTTCCCAAGTTGGGCTCTGATTGGTGATCTTCCTGCCTAGCCCCACAGAATCTGGAATTACAGGTGTGAAACACCACACCTGGTGAAGTGCGCATTTTCTTCTTACACCTTCACACAGAAACATACTTATTGAAACACTGCAACAATAAACAGGCTAGGAAGCCCTGCACAGCAAACTCCATCCAGGCGTGCAAGGTCAGCACCCCTCTCGGAACCTGATAGGGACCTGCCTAGAGTGCCCAATTAGCCAGGGGCTTTCGGGTAGGTCCTTTGGGGCCTGGTTGGGCCCCACCCAGTGACCCCGAGTGGCTGGGGAACCACTCGCGCTCAGTGGTGCAAGCCGAAGCACTGCACAGCAAACTCTATCCAGGAGTGCAAGGTTGGCACTCCTCTCAGAACCAGGTAGGATCCTGCCCAGCATGCCCAAATAGCCAGGGACCTTCAGGTAGGCCATTTAGGGCCTGACTGGGCCTTGCTCAGTGACTCTGAGTGGCCAGGGAACCATCTGTGCTCAGTGGTAGGATCTAAAGTCCTACACAGCAAGCCCCATCCAACTGTGCAAGCTCGGCACTCTGCTTGCAACCTGGTAGGGACACATCCAGCAACCCCAAGCAGTTGGGAAGCTTTGGAGTGCCACGTAGCCTGAGCTGAAGACCTGCACGGTGTGCTCCAGCTAGCTGTTCAGCCTTGGAAGGCCACTCAGAACCTGGTAGAGTCCTGTCAACAACCTCAAATAGCTGTGGAGTTTTGGAGGACCATGTGGGTGTGCTGAAAGCCCACTCAGAATACTCCCAACATTTAAGGACACGTTGAATGCCACTTGTGATCGGGTGAGGCTTGATGAATAACCCCCACTCAACTGGGGAACTCCCTGACATAGGGACTGATATCCTCAACCCAGGAAGCAACTGAAACCTTACATTCAGCTTCTCCAGGGGAATACAGGAAAATGACAAAATGCAAGAGCAATGCAATCTCAACCATCTAGCCCACTCCATACAAGCCTAAAAGACATGGACATAGAGGGAAATGTAAGCCATACACCTGAAATTTATGAAATGATAGCAACTGAAGTAAAGAAACAAGTCTATGAAGCTGTAGAGGAACTCAGATCAGAAATAATCTCCCAGGTAAAAGAAGAAAAGATAAACATAATAAAAGAAATGCTGAACACATCTAAAGGAGACAATTAAAAAAAATTGAGGAACACTGCAAAAAGACAGACACCTTGAATGAACAATATAAGATGCAGAGTGCATGAAACAGATGCAAAGAGATATCTAAGAAATCGAAATCTCCATAGAAAGCTGGCAAAGCCACCTCAATGAATGTGAAGAAAGACTTTCAGACCTCGAAGACAAGATTTCAACTAGTGAACAGGAAACAAAAGATCTCTTAAAAATAATAAAGAATCAGGAAGCCACAATCCAACAGTTGCAAGATGATGCAAGGAAAAAAAATATAAAATTGATAGGCATAAATGAAAAAGAAGATGACAGCACAAATAATATCAAAAGACTATTTACAGAAATAACAGCCAAAAATTTCTGAAACATGGGAAAGGAAACTGACATACAGATAAGTGAAGCATATAGAACTCTAATTAGCCATATCCAAAATAAATCTACACCCAGACATATAATAATCAACATCCCAGTAATTCAACATAAGAACAGAATATGAAAAGCTGTTAGAGAAAAGAGAGAGATCACCTATAGGGAAAAGCCCATCAGAATCACAGCAGACTTCTCAACACAAACAATGAAATCAAGAAGTGCATGGAGTGAGGTATTTTAAATCCTAAGGGAAAACGACTTCCAACCCAGATTGATGTACCCTGCAAAACTGTCCTTCAGAATTGATGGAGAAATAAAATACTTTCATGACAAAGAACAGCTGAAGAGCTTCATGACCACATAACCAACCTTGCAAAGAATACTGAAAGATATTCTAGATAAGCATAAAAATAACTACAATTTCAGGAACACCAACAGAAAAACACAACTAGGCAAAGCAAATAATTAAACAGAGGGAAAAGGTAAAGAAACAATAGCAGAAAGATAACATGACAAAAATAAACCAATATATATCAGTTATAACTATTAATGTAGATGACCTCAATTCACCAATTAAAAGAAACAGACCGGCAGAATGGATTAAGAAAGAGCATCCAACCGTATGCTGTATACAAGAAACCCATCTAACCCAAAAGGAAGTTCATAGACTGAAAGTCAAAGGATGAAAAACAATATTCCATGCACAGGAACTCCTTCCCCACAAAAAAACAGGGGTAGCTATTGTGCTTGCAGATAATGTGAACTTCAAACCAAGAATGATTGAAAGATAAAAAGAAGGTCACTACACACTAGTTAGGGGAAAGCTTCATGAGGAAGAGATAACAATCTTAAATATATATGCACCAAATATGGAATTACCAGCTATATAAAACAATTATTAATAGAAATAAAAAATCAAATGAGCAATAACACAATAATAATGGGAGACTTTAACACCTCATTAACATAAAGAGGCAGATCAACTAGAAAGAAAATCAGCAAAGAAATAGCATAACTGCATTAAACTTGTGAACAAATGGACTTAGTAGATGTTTACAGAGTGTTCCACCCAACAGCATCAGAATATACATTCTTTTCAACTGCACATAGTATATTTCTAAAACAGGTCACATACCAGCCCTAAGAACATGCTTAAATAAATGCAAAAGAATTGAAATTATTCCATGCATGTTATCTGATCATAGTGCCATGAAACTAGAAATTAATGACAAAAGAGACTGCAAAAACTCCATAAACACATGGAAATTAAATAATACACTCTTGAACAATCAATGGGACACAGAGGAAATCAAAGGAGAAATTAAACAATATCTACGAGCAAATGAAAATACGAATACAATTTACTGGAACCTGTGGGATGCAATGAAAACAGTTCTCAGAGAGAAATTTATTACAGTGAATTCCCACATCAGGAGAACAGAATGAACACAAATAAACAACCTGATGCTATACCTGAAACATCTAGAAAAAGAAGAGCAAGTCAAGCCCAAAGACAAAAGAAAGGAGGAAATTATAAAAATAAGAGCAGAAATTAATGCAATAGAGACTAAGAAAACAATGCAATGAATTAATGAATCAAAGAGTTGGTTCTTTGAAAGAATAAATAAAATTGATAAGCCCCTAGTCAATCTAATTAAAAAGGAAGGAAAAACTCAAATTAATGCAATAAGGAATGAAAAGGGTGAAATCACTACAGACCCTGACGAAATACAGAAGATCATCAATATCAACTTTGAAAACTTTTACTCTCATAGGATTGATAGCACAGAATAAATGGAAAGATCCCTAGAAACATATGAATTACCTAAGCTGGATCAAGAAGATATAAAACTACTGAATAACCCAATCTCAATTAATGAAATTGAAAATGTAATTAAAACCTTCCAACAAAGAAAAGCCTAGGTCCTGATGGATTCACAACTGAATTCTACAAGAAATTCAAGGAAGAATTTATGCCAACACCTCTCAAACTGTCCAATGAAATTGAAAGGGAAACAGTTCCCCCTAACTTGGAAGAAAGTATTACCCTCATACCAAAACCAGAGAAAGACCCACACTAAAAGAGAACTACAGGCCGTACTGCCCTCATACCAAAACCAGAGAAAGACCCAACCTAAAAAGAGAACTACAGGCCAATCTCCCTAATGTACATAGATGCAAAAATCCTCAATAAAATACTGACAAACAGAATGCAGCAAGTCATTGAGAAGATTATACACCACAAGCAAGTGGGAGTCATCCCAGGAATGCAGGGATGTTTCAATATATGCAAATCAATAAACTTAATACACCACATCAATAGAGCCAAAGATAATCACATGAACATTTCAATAGATGCAGAAAAGCTTTTGATAAAGTCTAACACTCATTCATGATAAGAACCCTATGGAAAATTGGAATAGATGGTCTTTACCTCAATCTGATAAAAGCCATCTATGACAAACCAACAGCTAGCATAATATTAAATGCTCAAAAACTGAAAGCTTTTACTCTAAAATCAGGAACAAGACAAGGATGTTCATTATCGCCACTCCTATTCAATATAGTGCTGGAGATATTAGCCAGATCAATTAGATAAGAGAGAAATAAAAAGAATAAGGATTTGAAAAGAAGAAGTCAAATTATCATTATTTGCAGAAAACATGGTACTCTACATAGAAGACCCCCAAAAATTCATTGAAATACTTCTAGATGTAATAAATAAATTCAGTAGTGTAGCTGGATACAAAGTCAGCACTCAAAAATCAATAGCATTGCCATACACTAACAATGAACTCACTGAGAGAGAAATAAAAGAAGCCACACTCTTCACAATAGCATCCAAAAAATGAAATACTTAGGAATCAATCTAACAAAGGAAGTAAAAGATCTTGTCACTGAAAATTTCAATACTCTGAAAATAGAAATCAAGGAGTATCTCAGATAATGGAAAGACACTCCTTTTTCATGGATAGGAAGAACAAACATTATGAAAATGGCCATTCTCCCAAAATTGTTATACAGATTTAACACAATTCCAATTAAAATACCATTAGCATATCTCACAGATCTAGAGAAATCATTCCTAAAATTTATCTAGAACCAGAAGAGACCTAGAATAGCAAAGGCATTTCTGGGCAACAAAGGCAAGGGAGGAGGCATCACAAGCCCTGACTTAAAGCTATACTATAAAGCTACTGTGATAAAATCAACATGATAAAAGAACAAAAACAGACCTGAAGATCAATAGAATGGATTAGAAGATGCAACCACAAACACAATTAGCCATCTTACCTTTGACAAAGGGAACGAATATGTTCACTGGAAGAAAAATAGCCTCTTTAATAAGTGGTACTGGAATAACTAGTTTTCCATATATCAAAAACTAAAACCAGACCCGTGCCTATCACCATGCACTAAATTCAAGTCAAAACGGATCAAAGATATAAATATTGAAACAGAAACACTAAATCTGCTGGAAGACAAAGTAGGTAGAAATCTTGAAGATATAGGGGTAGGCAGAGAATTCATGAACAAAAATCAAGCTGCAAGGGAAATACTTCCCAGAATCAGTAACTGGGATCTCATTTTACTGAAAGGTTTTTGCACATCAAAGGAAATCTCCAACAGAGTGAAAACAAAACCCAAAAAGTGGGAAAAAGTCTTAGTCAGCTGTCCCTCTGACACAGGACTTCCACCTAGAACACATAAAGAATTAAAGAAAATCAAACCCTGAAATTCAAAGACCCAATCCAAAAAATGGGCATCTGAGATGAATGCACACTTTTCGGTTGAAGAAACAAATGGCAAATAAATAGGTGAAAAAATGTCCAGCAACACTGGTCATTAGAGAAATGCAAATTAAAACAACACTGAGATTCCATCTCACTACAGAGAGAATAGCCAAAATCAAGAAGAACACCAATAACAAATGCTGGAAAGGCTGTAAGGTAAAAGGAATCCTCCTGCACTGTTGGTGCAAGTGTAGACTGGTGCAACCACTGTGGAAATCAGTCTGGAGGTTCCTCAAAAAGTTGATATTGGAAGTTACATTTGACCCAGCTATTCTACTTCTGGGCATATTCCCAGAAGAATGGAAAACATCATACCACAGTGACATAGGTGCACCCATATTTATAGCAGTACAGTTTGCAATAGCCAAATCTTGGAAACAATCTAAATGCCCATCAACTGAAGAATGGATAAAAAGATGTGGTACTTTTATACAATGGAGTACTACTCAGATATAAAGAAGGATCACATTGAGGCTTTTATAGGTAACTAGATGCAACTTGAGACCATACTCATAAGTGAAATAAATCAAGCTCTCATGTGTAAATACTGTATTGTCTCCCTAGTATAAGAAACTGAAAGAGTAATTAAGGTACAAAATCTTCAATAAATATTGTTGAAGGATAACAAACTGCCCAAAGGGGAAAAAATAAATCAGATAGGGAAAAGGAGAAAAAAAGAAAAAGAAAAGAGAAAAGATACAAATTTGTGTATATACACTGAAAATACCTAAAAGGATTGTGTTACTAACCCAATTAACATTCATAAGATTAGATGAATTTTGCAATTCTATATCTGGTAATTGAGTAACTATTTTGAAGAAAACTATGCAAAACAACAACTTTATTTGTGTTCCTACCACCTTGTTTTGCAAGCCTGTATTGTTATTGTTTTGGGCTCTTTTTTACTGCTATTTATTAGTCTGTCTCTATTTTGTTTCTTTTTTTTGTAATTGGTGACTTTTTTGTCTTTCCCTCTAATACAGAAAGGATAGATATACATGTATAGGCTTATACAAGCCTAGAACTTCTAAAGAGTTTATAAGATTGATTTTATTACGAGTGATGGTATAAACAGCTACTTTGAAGAAAACAAGACATTATGGTAGCCATTGATGATTTCCTATCATCTTATTGTGAAGTTCAGTAATGCTTATATCCTTTGTTTTGATTGTTCTTAGTCTGTTCTGTATTATTTGATTTCAATATGTGTGAAAGTGTGGATAACCGTTTTGAAGAGAACAAGAGACATTATGGTAGCCATTGTTGATTTTCCTAGTGTCAGGTTTTGAAGGCCTGTAACGCTTTCATTCTTTTGTTTTTGTTGATTTTATACTACTGAGTTTTGTTTGAATTCATTGTGTGTGAAGATACGGACAACTATTTTGAGGAGGACAGGAGACATTATGGTAGCCACCATTGCTTTTCTGTTCACTTGTTTTGAAGATCTGTGCTGCTTGCATTATTTTGTCCTGATCTGCTTTCTTCTGCTCTATTTTGTTTTGCTCTCTTTAAAATAAAATTAAAAAAAAAAACAACAATAATCAGGCTAAAACAGCCATAGTGCTGCTATTGGAATCTCCTGAGACTCCTGCACTACATACCTGGGAAATGACCTTTGCCTCAGTTTCTTCATCCTTAAAATATGGAGAAAAAATCATCATGATAAAATCCACCCACAGCTCCTTTTCAGGCTAGGAAAGCAAAGTAATGGTCATCCTGAATATTTCATTGTGTAAAAATAATCATTCATGTCCTAAAATATGGAAGTAGAGGGAAAGGGACCATAACCTCAATTTTTTTTTTATTTTTTATCATCCCTACCAGTGCAATTAATCTGAAAAAAAAATGGCTAGGCAATTCTTTGTTGTCATCAGAAGAGTTTTTGTGAGAAGCAAAGAGCAAAGCATTTTAAGCATTTTCCACTTTCTTACAAAAATGTGAGATTCTTCCAATAATTAATAATGGCAATAAGACAAGCAATACACACTTTTATTCTCTTAAAGGAAAACCATTTTTCCTAATTATCAAAGTAGCATGACAGTAGACTATCAAATAAGTAACATTAGAAATTCTTAGGAAAGTATGAGGACATTACAGTAACCAATGCTCAAGTGAATACAAAATATAATTTAGAAGTTGTAAATATTGTGTTGAAAATTTAAGAAACAGGAAAAAAGTACATGTTTTCAAAGAAAATGTGTTATTGTAATTTTTTGCTGCATTTGTTTTACTTTTGTGGAATTTTTCATTCAGTATTGTGTTTGTGGATTAATATGGAGTCAGGAAATTTCCTCTGCTGGATTTGATTTTCTTCTACTGATTAACAATCAAATATCAGTTGTAAAAGTATTAGTCATGAGGTACTAATAATTTTAAAGCTTGACTTTCAAGCTTTTTCAATGAGTCTGAAAGATTTGGAGCAGTAGTTCTTGGGCAACATTGTATTGATTGTACCACAACTTTTGAATGGTGGATGTACTACAGATTGGCTCTACATTTCATAGCTGAATTTTTCACCAAATTCTTTTTGGCTGCTGTTGGATACAATATTTACAGAAACAAATTAACGTACTAGGCTTGAGACTGCTTTTGGTAGAAAAGCCTGCTTGCAAGAGCAACAAGCATTCAGGAACTCAGTGGCAAATATTTCTTTAATTGATCTAAATTTTCTAAATGGTAAGAGAAATACATTGAGTCTAAACTGTGTCAACTATATAGGTTGCATTGATTACCTGCTATTATTTGGACAGCCTGAAAATTTGGAATGTACTCAAAGTGCCTACTACACAGGATAGAAGAAAAGAAAAATCTGAATTTCTAGTCTCAGTCAAAATTATTCCTAGTAAACATTTTACACTTTTTGTCCCAGTTCGTTGCCTGTAGTGAATTTAGTGCCTTCACTGAATGAAGCGACCTCCATCTGACAGTGATAGGAGATTCTTAGAAACTTGCTCCTAGTTTTCCCTGGTCTTGGTCTCATACAGCTCTTCTCTTGGCTGATTTCACTTTGTTTCCCTTTGCTGTAGTAAATCATGGACAAAATATAAGTATATTTTGAGTCCTACCTAGTGACTTGTGAGGTCCTGAAGCTCTTTGATTCGTAACTCAATTCAACTTGGTTTAGAATCAGATGCACACAAATTCTATGAGTGTAGTTATTCTGTAAGTTTTAGATTAACATTGTCAGTGAATGTCTTAATTTTGTTACTATAGATTAAGAATGCATCATTACACTTTCTCCAAGTTCTCCTTGAAGAAAACATAAAAGTACTAACATCCACTGATTATCAAGAGTAATTCAGACATGTTATCTCATTTAATCCTCAAAACAGTCAAGAGATGTACTACCATTGCCATCATATATATGACCAAAAAAATCAAGGAACTTAAATAAGATGATATGAAATACTAAATGTTGCATTATCTGAGTTTAAAATTTGTCTGATATTAAACCCTGTGCTCTTATTATCCTGTATAATTTATCCTGAAAATACATGAAAAGAGAGCTGCCTTCTGCTTTATTTTCAAAAGGTTTCAAATAACTATTTTTATGAGTTTATATGTTGCTAAGGAGAATGAACAGTAAGCACGTAGAAACAACATTCTTCTAAAAGGAGACTGATTTGCAGAGGTAGAAAACCAATCAGGATGACCTGGATTTAATGGACAAGAAATGTTATCATTTCTCTGATTTCTCTCTGTTATTTGTTTTTCTAGAGAAATGTAAATTCGATGGTGTTGGAAATTAGAACAGGAATATACTAAATTTATAAGTGAGGAGCTGAAAAAAGGGAAAGTAGGAATCGCTGACTCATCTCCCCAACCATCTTCCTTACATAGCCAGTTGTAAAACTTTAGATGTTTTCCTCCATGATTTTCACGTCCACCATTTTCACCATGGAATTAATGAATTAGTGATAATTCTATATCCATTAATCAAAGACTTCCTGAGGGCTCGGACTGTACAATTCATTTTACAGAAAAATAAATCTGATTAAAACACCTAAGAAATAAAGCACTCTCTAAAAGATTTTGGTCTCTATGGTAATTAGAAATGTACTAAATATTTAAAGGATGAAAAGTTCAAAATACTGTTTCATATGTGGCTACTATTCTTTTCCAAGAAAAAATAAAGCAAAAATGAAAATGTAGACTATAGCAGAAAAATTATCCAAAATATGACTCAAACGATTTGAAATAACATGAGAATAAACTGAAAATGAGACTAGAAAAGACAATATATTAAATGATATGAAAGTAGATGAAAGTAGAAAGTGTATCTTTAAAAGATTTTAACTACAATTATTATGTAACTAAAATTAAGTGCATTTTTCCAGAAATCACAAATTAATTCTTATAGTAGTGTAACAGTGTTTTCTTTATAGAAAATGCAGATGGACAACACCAGAAAAAAAAATACTGATTTTCACTTGCATTTCATCTAGTTCATGATGAATTATATACAATTAATAGTCCATTAGTTTTGCTTACTTGTTAAAATATGAATAATCCAATTTCCTTTTCGAGTTGGCATGAGTAGCTTAAAAATGAACACATCTATGCATGTGTATGTTTTCCTATATGCCACAAGGTAACTTACTCCTATAAATTTCTGTTTGTGTACTTCGGTAGATTTGGGAAATTTCAAGTGGACAAAACAATTCCTGGTCTTTCAGGCAATATAGGAGGACTTGTAGAGTACAGGAAGCTTAGCACATCAAAAAGAACTTCGCTAAGGGCACACAAGAAAGCCCAACCCCAGAACTGTGATTTAGGCACTACACTTGTTCGCATATTCTTAATACAAGAATGAGAAGATACATGTGTAAGAATGTTCATTGCAATACTGTTTGAAACAAGTACCATGCATATGTCCCTCCATATAGAAATGATACACTGATACAACTTCATTTTAAAAGAGTAAAGCTGTATTCCATATGTTAACATTAGATAATCTTAAAGCTCTTAGGTGAAACAAACCACAATTTCATAGAAATGTACACTATGAAAAAGAAAAAAAACCTAGCTATTTATTAACTTACTTCTTTACATTTTCTTTATACCTACTTAGGTACATGAGTATGTTATTGGGGAATTTCAGAGGAGATCAAAAGAAATTAATAATTTAGTTTCATCTGTAGGAGATTGGGTGCTGAAAGTATTAAGAAGACTCACTATAATCTAAATATATAACTCGATCTTTCTATCTATCTTTCTAGTATTTGAATTCTATGCTTCTAGCACATGTACTTTGTACATATATCTTAAAATTTAATAATTTAAAGTATTCATTTAATTTTTAGATTCTATTTTATTGGTACATGTTGGTAGTACATGCAGTTTATAATCATCTTGGAGAGTGAGTACATATACATAATACAGCTCGCTTCCCTTTTTGAAAATTTCCTTTACCATACTTCCCCTTTCCCTTCCCCCTCTAATTCTCCTTTCCCCATTTTCTTTCTTACTTATATTATTAATCTTAATGAATACATTTAGATATATTGAGTATTCTGAAAATTACTCATTGCTTTAAAAATATAAGTATTTTGGTGATAATTTAAATAACTTAAAATATTAGGAGAATAACATGTAAAACAATACTCAAATGATTATTTTCTGAACACTGTATGTAATTTTTCACCTCTTGTAAAATGTATATTTAATTTGACATTGTGTTTTACATGAAAACTTTTCTGCATGTACACATTAATATTATTCTAACTAATCCAGTCAACGGATTAGAAGCTGTTGAAATAAAATCATGGAATTTTTGTTTAAATATTTCAAGCCCAAGATTAGGCTTCATTATTTCTTTGTATCTGTTTATTTTGTGTGTATTTTTTTGTACCGGGAATCAAACTCAGGACCTTGTGCTTGCAGATATATCCCCAGCTCTACACACATTTAATAATACAATTGGTAATGGATTTGTACTGTTTGGATAACTTATTATAATTCTATGTCAATAATATGCATACTTGGAAAGCAGAAATGTAGTCAATATCAAGATAAATTTCATTATAAATTTCATCACTTTACAAAGAGACAAATTAAAAATCTTACTGTATTTCTATAAATTCAAAGTTTTTTATCTCATTTTTATTCTTCTTGACATGGTGGCTTTTTCTATGCAAAACTTGTGATTGTCTTTCCATTTTGAAGTCCATTTTTCATGAATAAATACTTCATATCCTGCAGAAAATCTCTGCATAATGAAGGTCAGTCTGAGTGTTTTCACAAGCAGAAAAAGAGTATTGGGAAATTTAGATCAAGACAAAGCAGAAGCCAGCATTGCTTTTCTTTTTATTTCATTTTTTTAATCACTGAAGATGTCTGAATGTTTACAATTTGCTTGTAATTTTACTTGACCAAGAATAAAACATTGAGAACCAGTGACATTTCCTAAATTAACGATATGTCTTATGAAAACAATGAACTTATTTCCACATTATGAATGAACTTCCTACTTTTCAAACAGATGTAAAGTAGATGGGACAGATTCAGAACCTCACTATTGATGGAAGTATTGGAAGAAATACTTTATCACCAATAAGGACTTTGGGAAATTGATTTGGGGATGCAAGCGGGACAAAAAGACCACATCAAACTGCTATAATGTTCTTAAAATACTTTTTCCTAAAAAATAGGACATTAAAATTAAATTAAGAAAAAATTATTTCACTTTTTCCAATACAAATTCATTCTTGAATATTTCTCCAGTGGTTGATTGAAGAGGCAGGCAAAAAGGAAAAAGAAGTCACTTTCAAACAGGAAGTGTGTGGCACCTGAACTTCGTTGATTAAAAGACACAGGAAAAAATAAAGACCTTCTTCAAAGGATGAGTTTACTCTGGACCTTCGAGCTCAGCATGAAATGCCAATACCCGGGCTCCAGACAAGTTGCGTGGAACTTTTTACCAATTCAATCAGCTGTGCAAAGGGAAGAACACAGACAAGAATCTCATTTTCCTTTTCCTTGCTGCAAATGTCTGTCGAATGCCTCTAGACTACAAGAAAGTTTAAACAGGTTATCTGCCAGGGCTCCACTTCTACTTTTCCTACAAATAGTCCTAAACAATCATCCAAAGGAAAATAATCCTATCAAATAAAAAAAGTTGTTTTCTTGTTTTTGTTTTTCATCTAATGAAGAGTCTTCTATGGAGTTTATGTGCAGTATACACACAGATATTGCCTTAAATCCATCTAAAGCTTGGCCGGCACCATGCCAGTTCTTGCATTCAAATTGCCAAAGTCACTTACCATAGTAATCAGAGGTCTAAAATGTATATACTTTAGTGATCTTTCAGTGTGTAAAATAATCCGTGCACAATCTGATGATAGGAATGGAGTCAGCACACTATTTCCGGTCACATTTTTGTTTGATGACTATGATTAGAATTAAAATGCCCAGGCAGGTATGTTAGTGTACTCTAGAAGAACTATAAACAAACACCACTAAATGGGCAGCCTGCATAACAAGCATATTAATCTGTAGTTCTAGAGGCCACAAGAGCAAAATCAAGAGAGGCCATGCTCCTTCTGAGGACTGCGAGGTAGGATGTGTGCTGCCCGTCTCTTTCACCTCCTTATCGTTCCAGGCATTCCTTGGCTTGAAGAAGACCATGTCTTCATGTCTTCCCTCTATCCATCACTGTCCTGATACCCAAATTTTCCTTTTATCAGAACACCAGGAATATCAGTCATAATTTACTTCTGTCCTTAATGATTCTATCTTTACAAAAACTCGTTTCTAAAGAAAGGCACATTCACAGTTACTGGAAGGATTTCCACAACTTTTTGAAGGACATAATTCAACCCATAACAATATCTTGAAGAAGAGACTATATTATTTTATGTAACATTGGAGATTACAGGAAACCATGTTAAAGGGATTTTTCCTGTATACATTTCAGAATATTTGATTGCCTAGTAATGACAAATAGATACGTATTATTTATCAATTTAAGAAACCCATCTAACAAAAAAAAAAGAAAGAAAGAAAGAAATAGAAATATTTCAGACTACTCTATTGTCCGTTTATTGTACTATTTTAAAAATATGGACTGGGGATTTAGCTCAGCGACTCAAGCTCTTGTCTGGTAAGCACAAGGTCATGAGTTGGATTCCCAGTACCAAACAAATGAAAAAAAAAAATGTATACTACCTCCTGTAAAAGAAACTTGTACCATAAAAAATAAACGTAGAGAGATTCCATCTTTTATTTATTTTTCCCTTTCACTTTAAAAATACTTATGATTTAATTTTGTAATTTAAAAATTCTTTTAAAGGATTCCCCCGCGAATCTTCACAGGAATGTAAAGCAGCGATAGGATGTGTCTTACAACTTTTGAGCCTCCCACAAAGTGAGCTACAGTCTCAGAGTGAGAGAGCTCTAAACCAAGGTCATTGGGTACACAGTGCTCAAGATTTCAGCTTTGGACCCTAGCCAGAAAGTTGTGACTTAAGTTTTATTGCCCTGTAAATCAGGCAAATCACACTCTCTTTCTCTCTTCCACAGATGAGGGATTAAGTGATCCAGAAAAGTGCGATTAAACTTTCAATGTGGATGTCTCTGTGTTTGTTCTCCCTATGGTTTGGTTTCTCCAGCTTGTGCTCTGCATGCCATTCTCCCCTCTCCCCTTGAGAGGTAAAGCCCTGAGCACTTGTGCTTCTCTGTACCTGCCAGGCACACATGGACCTGGGTTACACTCAGCACCCACCTGTGTTAAGGTGACAATTGCTGGCAAAGATATTTATAATTTATGCAGCCAGATTAGTTTTGTATTTAATAACTACATGGTGCATGTAAATAAATACACACATACACATATGCATATCCATATGTGCACTAAATTACCTGTTGAAGCTTCTTTTAAACTCCAGAACTGATCATTTAAAGCAATCATGAATTTTAATTGTATACCTTTCGTAATACCACCAAAACACTGAAAACTTTTAAATAGCCTACACAGTTGAGAAGAGCTGATTTTTTAAAAAGCTGATTAAAAATATGCATGGATCATGTTGCCAATAAGTGAAAAAATCTAAAAAAAAAAAAAAAAAAAATCCCAAAACCCAGAAAGTAGTAACTTTAATTGTAAGTAAAGAGTCCATATTTGACTGAGACAAAAATATAAAATCATTTTCATGTTTAACTTGGGCCTGCTTTCAAATTCCAATTTAAGCACAAATGGTGGCATAAACATGCTGTCTTTGAAGGCAGCTCTTACCAGAGAGGCACTTAGCATGCAAATCTACAACATAAATTTAGTTTACAAATGGCATCGCACAAAGATTGCTGCTACATCTCATTCTCTAGTCACAATAGATGTGAAAAAGATAACTAGTTAGTGAAATAACTATAATTCAAGCAGAAAACTGACATAAAGTCCCATAAGCCTCACCGCATAGCTTTACTTTTTGACAGTACAGAGATCTTTACACAGATATATCTTTTGGTTCAGCGACAGTTTTACTAGAATAAAGGATGGACAAGAATTAAAGTGCCTTGGGGTAGTTAAATATGAGCAGATATATTTAAGAATTCTTTCTCCTCTCCTGTCCCCTAATTCCCAGCAAATGTCAAACCTATTGTACACATGGAGAATGAGTCTATTGTATAATATTTTAGGATAGAGTACAAGTTATCCTCACTTAGTCTTTCTAAAATGAGGAGACAGACTGTCACATAGTATTCCAGGAATGATCAGTCTTCTCATTTGTAGGATTTTGTGAGTTGTGCTTTTTGGTATCACCCTTCAGTGAATAGACATTATATATTTTAAAGATAAAATGAAACTGGACAATTGATCCAGCCTTCTCTTCACAGGCAACGCACTGAGTGCTAAATCATATAGAATCAGCACTTAAAACAGCATTGGAAACTCACTGGGAAGATGGTCATTTCTGAATAAAGGAATTGGAATCAGTAAAGACATGATTAGCAACAAGATGTTACCTTCAAACTACAAGAAATCTTTTTTTGCCTCTGTAAGATTTTATGCACATAAACGGAATGGCCAGAGAGTCTGCTTTTGTTTGTTAATTGATAATATGGTGCAGTAAATCCCTAAAATTAAATTAGAAATTAAATATATTTATGTGCATGCTAAAGCTTTTATTCTTAATTTGTACTGACATACATATTCCTATTATTTTAGTGTTGAAAATGCAATAAGGGAATTTGGAAAGCTTATTTAAAACTTGCTGTATGGTCAGTTCATCCAAGTTCTCATTTTATATGTAAAGAAATTAATAAATCTTATATAGTAAAGGGTAGGAAATTTTTATTCAAATAGTAATATGTAGTATTGTAAATAATAGAATGGATACTCTTTCAGTGTTACTTTGCCCCTAGGAAGCAGTTGGATGTCACTTTGAATAGAAGTTTAATTTTATAAACTGCAACAAAATACCTGTTCTTAACCTTATAAACTATCACAAAATACCCATCCTTTAAAATGAAGTCTGATAGAGAGCCTTGAAATTGTGAAATTATGTGCTCAGGTGAAAAGACATAGTTTCAACTGAAATACAGTTTATTTGACTCCCCAAAAAGTGAAAACTATTTGATTTACAAGATTTGGAATTTTTCTCATTCTGCATATATAAATATTTTTTATTCTTTTTATTAGGAAAATATTCAAAGAAAACACTAAATAGCATGCAATAACATGACTGGTTGTGAAAGTAACTTTGCATAGTTTTCTAAACTTACAAGGGATGCACAATGTAGATATTTTCTAAAGAATCTAAAAAAGAAAGTATCTTATTTAGAGATGTTAAGCTACATGGGTCAAATACAATGGGTATATGTAATGAAACTCAGAGTGAGTTGCATTAAGGTAGCAGTTGCAATTTTCAAATAGTTTATTAAACACCACACTTAATTTTTCTTTTGGCAGTAAAAGCTGTTAGAGTTCCATTTCACTAGCTGTAATATGTTTGTAAGTATAAATGAAAAATCTTACCTAAGGTGTACTACCAAGTTATATTGAAGTAAAACACAATGTGCTTGAAATTGATTTCTAATATCATAACCAAACATAATGCCATCAAAAGAAGGGCTGGGGAGGAAAGGAAGGTAAAATGTATTTAAAATAAAAGAGGCAAAGAACAAAATGAAAATGCAGCTACTAAAAACTGGGAGAAGAGCTGGAGAGAGCAGGGAGGGAGAGGAGATAAAGGGGACAGAAGAGAGAATTAGATGCATCATGTATTTGTGCAAGCTCCTCAAGGTGATTGGGATCATTGTGTGTTGGACACTAATATTAATAAAAGTAAAATACTTTTGAAAAGTTGGAAGTGCTGAAGAAATGCAAGCAAGAAGAACGAATGCTGAAATTCTCATCAGTGAGGCTTTCATTTTGCCTCAAAGCTGAGTGCTCACCCAGGCAGTTAATTTCCTCATGGACTCTGGTGTTTTGCTTCTTATGAACTGGAGCTGTCAATTGTGATTGTTTCAGTGGAAGCACTGCCCAGAATTAGCATGCTTCACTAGGCTCACAGAGCTTGGGACATAAGCAAGAGAGCATCTTGCCTTTGCTGCCAAGGGCCTCTTAAGTTACTTCATCCAAGTATTAGTCATTATACAACATGTTCCATTCTTTCCCCATGATGCCCCTTTTCTTCCGCCTTCTATCTCCAAATAATTTTATGTATGTCATTTTCTTCCAAATTGCATTCATATAAAAAAGTAAAATGAAGGGCATAGGGTACCTTGGTGGTAACTTGCTCACATAGCCTAGATGAGTCCTGGGTTCAATTCTCAGTAGGGAAAAGAAAGAAGGAAGGAAAAAATGAAAGGAAGGAAGAAAGAAGGGAAGGAAGGAAAGAAGAAAGAAAAGAAAGGAAGGAAGGAAGAAAAGAAAAGAAAGGCAGGAAGAAAGAAAGGAAGAAAGAAAGAAAGAAAGAAAGAAAGAAAGAAAGAAAGAGAGAAAGAAAGAAAGAAAGAAAGAAAGAAAGAAAGAAAGAAAGAAAGAAGAAAGAAAAGAAAAAAGATGAAAAGACTATCTTAATTTATTGTATGAAAACACAGTTAATACTTCCTTCAGCAAGTTGCTGGTGTCAGCAAAATAAAGGCTTTAAGAAATGTCACTTTCTCTTCCTGGGCTTTCTTTTCATGCTATCCTACTCCCAAATCCTGAAAGTACTTTCCCATTTCCCCTGTGGCTTCAGGGCTGTGTCTGAGACCACCCACTTCACAACACAGTCCTCTGCATATGCCCTGTCGCAAGCTCTTCCGGTCCAGTCTTTTCCAAAGTGAGAAGAAGGAAAAGGGAAAGCAGAATGAGGAGGAGGAGGAAGGAGGGTGAAGAAGGAGGGAGAAGTTGGGGGAGGGAGGGAAGAGGGGGAAAAGGAGGGAGTGGAGCAAGAAGAGGCTGAAGAGGGGAGAGGGGGAGAGGAAGAGGGAGACAACAAGAAGAATTAAATGTGCCATGATTAGATCACACAAAGAAGCTGTGAAATTCTTACAAGACTGAAGATATTTTCAAGCTTCACAGCTGACTTTGCTGGAGCTTTGTTTATAGCATTCTTCCCGTAAATAGAAAATAACCTTTTTCTAACAATGTGTAATGCCTCTTTATTCAGTTTTTTACTTCATCTTTCTCAGAAAGACCTACACTCCCTTTTTGAAACTTCTGAGATTTTGAAGAAGGCACGGAACATCTCTATGCCAAACTCCAAGTGCAAAGTACAGCTAAAGAAGTGACAGTGCGTCATCCCATGGACAAAGCACCTGACCCGCACTGTGTTCAGACTTCATCCTCTCGTGAGGCTGGCCTTTGGTGTCAGGGTAATGGAATGATTTTGAGAATTTTCCCTCCATTTCAATTTTGCTAAAGAGTTTGAGATATGGTGGTATTAGGTCTTTAAATTTCTTGTAGAATTCAGTGGTGAATCTGTCAGACCCTGGGCTTTTCTTTGTTGGTAGGTTAATTACAACTTCAATTTCATTGATTGATATTGGTTTACTTAAGATTTTTATAACTTCTTGAGTCAGCTTTGGTAATTCATATGTATCTAGGAATCTGTCCATTTCTTCTATCCATTTTCCATCTTATTAAAATACAAGATCTTGAAGTAGGTACAAATGATCTTCTGGATTTCTGCAGCATTTGTTGAGATTTCACCCTTTTTGTTCCTAATTATATGGATTTGTATCTTTTCTTTCCTTTTTTTGATGAGCACAGCTAAGAATGTGCTGATTTTATTTAATCTTTCAAAGAAACAACTCCTGAATTCATTGTTTTCTTAGTCTCTATTGCCTTAATTTCTGCTCTGATTTTTATAATTTGCTTCCTCATATGAGCATTGGGCTTCACCTGATTTCCTTTTTCTAGAAGCTTGAGGCTCTACATTAAGTTGTTTATTTGAACTCACTCTGTTTTCCAGATATGAATATTCACTGCTGTAAATTTCCCTCATAGGACTGCTTTCATCATTTCCCATAAGTTGTGGTGTATTGTATTGGCATTATCCTTTAATTATAGAAACTGTGTAATTTCTTCTTTAATTTCATCTGTGACCCATTGGTTGTTCAGGAGGGGTTTATGTAATTACCATGAAGAGATATAAAAATAAATACATATGCAACAAATACCAGCGCACCCAACTATATGAAACAAATATTAACATATATGAAAGATCAAATAAGCACCAATACAATTGTATTAGGGGATCACAATGTCTCACTGTCACAAATAAACAGATCAACTAGAGAAACAATCAACAAAGAAATATTGCAACTGAACCAAACTGCTGAATAAATGAACTTAGTAGATGTGTACAGAGTATTCCACCCATAACATCAGAATACACATTCTTCTCAGCTGCACATGGGACATTCTCCAAATTAGACCACATGCTAAAACAGGTTTAAGTAAATGGAAAGTAATTGAAATTGCCCCATGTCTATTACCAGAACATAGTACAGTGAAATTAGCAATCAGTGGCAAAAGAAATCAAGAATTTCATAAACACAAGGCTGGGCTTTTGACCAGTGTCTTTCCTACAGCTTTCATGTATGTTAGGCACACGGAGCAGTTGATCAGAGAGACTTTTTCAATTTGTGTACTAGAGGAATCTCATTCTTTTACCATTATGCGGCTATGTTTTGCTGGTTTTTAAAGTGCCTTACAATGAAAATGACTCTTTTGTCTTTTGCTCTAATATACCCGTGTTACAGAATACTTTGTCAATAAGAAACCCTCTTTTGTGGCCTGTTCAAAGTGAAGGTCTCTCTTTTCAGATGCGTCGAATCCTAAAATCTATCTGACTGGATAGACGAAATCTATTCATTTTCATGAGACACAAATAAAAGTAAAGCGTTCTTCCAGGGTTTTAGGTTTATTCTATGACTAAACTAAAATCCTTCATCTTAAAGCTTTAGGATTTCACAGTAATGTTTGAGGAGTCACAGAAAATTCCCCAGCTTTATAAACTGGCAAAATCTACTTCTTTGTGAGCTGGCTATAGCCAGTGAATTAATTCTAGCAAGACATCACAGCGACTTACAGCTCCGCCTCCTAGATAAGGCACTACTGCTTTAATATGCAACTAAAAGAAATTGCAGCAGTAACTTCAGACTCCCCCACCATGCATCTTAGTACTGTAGAAGGAAGAATGCAGCATAAATCTCAGAAGTGGTGCGAGGAGCACATGGCCAGAGGAGATTTTATTCACAGTGGCAAGGCAGCCACATATGGGCCCAGAAGAAATCCAATCTAAATCTTGAACTAGAATCTTTGACTTGGTTGCACTGAACTAAATCAAACAAGGAATTCCTCTTCCTGGCACTATTGCTAGTTTAATGAGAATAACAGAGTAGGTGCACAGACAAAATCCTGCCTTCAATGAAAATACATTTACAGTCATGCGTAGACATGTTTTCTGTGATTTAAGGATGAGAAAACCACATTCATCAATGCTTTCACGTAAGGCTCTCGTTTGGTGAGTGACTGGCTGCTGATCACCTGGTACCTGGACTCCACCCAATTCATTCTCCTCTAACTCACTTCAAAATATCCATTTCTGGGGCATCCAAAATATTTGACAAAATCACACATCACTTGATTTAATGCCGACCTCACAGTTATCATATCAAACTCGGTATGGGGGAATTTTTAACTTTTCCTAATGTTTGTAGTCTTGGCACAGCATTACAGAACTATTTTAATTATTTTTGCAAAAAATTATCTTTTCATGTACAGATAAAATTGTATATTCATGGTGCACACCATGATTCTTTGATAAGGGAAAAATTGTGGGATGGATAAACCCAAGAAATTAGCACATACATTATCTCACATGTCCGTCATTACTTTGGTGTGTGTCGAAGAACACTTAAAATCTATTTAGAAGATCTGAGCAGGCAGATTAAAGAACCAAAATTTCAATTAGATGAAAATTAATATCTATGGATAATTTCAAGTGTTCATTGGAATTCCAATAAGATCAGCTTACAAATTCAAGTTGTTTTTTGTGTCATATTAGGGCAGAAGTTAAGAAATGTTTTCTGAAAACAGCAAGATAGAAATTATTCTGCATTTTGTGACCATACAACTCTGCCATAACGAACAACTCTGCCTTTGTAGCATGAGTGAGCCAGAGACAATACTAGGCAAATGAATATGTCTGTCCTCCAATAAAGCTTCACTGACAAAAATTAAAGGTCAAGAGAATTTGGTTCACAGGAAGTAATTTGCCTACCCCCACGAGGGAATAGAATTAATGATGACATCAAAATCACTCGGATTGTTTGGCATAGCAATGAATATGAAAAACACCAGAACAGAAATAGAGAAAAGTGAGATTAGCTGGATCAAGCATTTTTTGATGCAGACTTATAAGGTCCTCAGTTTGTGGCTTTGGATGAGGAATGAAGAATAGTGGCAAGCTCGGTAAAAGAAGTAGTGATTAAATTTGCCACAAAATGTTACCTTTAGTAAGGAGAGAAATTAGGAAAGTTAACAGAACTAATGTTTAAATATTCTCATGTAACTTAGTTTTTGTGGTATGTGTTTCATATATCATTTATACAACATATTGGTATATCCGATATTTAAAAGACAGGCTGACAAAAAAAATCTAATTAGTTGAATATGTTCTATTTCACTTCTTGAGTGATTTCATCACTTGTGCATCCTGTGCTTTATAGATTATGCATTGCCAACTATTACATATTAATTTTTTTAGTTTTATTTGGGAAACTAAAAAATAATTCACTACTACTAAAATTCTACTTCAAACCTGTATTTTCTTTTTTGATGATCTTTATTTTTAGGTGATTTTAAGTGACTAGCTCTAAAATGATTTTTTTATTGAAAAACTATAAAACAAATAACTGTATTTGCCTCTCAAATATGGTTTTTATTTGTTCCCCTTAAGTCCAATATCCAAACCCAGAAGTATGTTCTTAGCACACACACAAAAAGTAGCAGTCTCCATTCTGGTTGAATTTTCAGGAGAACTTACTTTGTTTTAAGTTTCCTTTTGTCTTGTACAATATTACTGCCTAATAGGTGGATCTTAAAGTAGATTTAGGCTATCCATATATAGATTCTTATATGATAATTTTTGTTGGTGGTTTTTTGTTGTTGCTGTTGTTTCTTTTATTTTTGTCATTGTTGGATAACATTTATTTTCAAAAAGTTTTTAATTAGTGTTAAAATAACATTTTGGTTTATTAGTGATCAAATTTCCAATGGAAAGGACATTAACTAGAAGCAGCTCATCAAAACTAACAATAGTAAATCTGAAATACTAATCTTCAAAGCTTTGTTACAAACTGATAGTAGCCATAAGAATAAAACTTCAACCTAACATTGTGTAAGTTCTATAAATTGTAACATCTCATAAGATTGCGATAAAACATTACAAAAGCGCTTTTTGAAAAATGAGTATAACTGTTCAACAAAGGTATAGTTATTTTCTCTGAATGTGATGATTATTAGTGAATTTTCACTTGAATTATGAACATACTATGTGTTGAATAATTTATAAGACTGAAGATATAATAATTATAATTTTAAAAAATTCATTGTTAGTATGAATAAAAGCATAATGTGGACTGGCTAAACTCTACAGTCACATTCTTACCAAATAATTGTGAAGCACTAGCAAGAATAAGTTTAAATGTCAATTGGGATTTATTAAAATCTCAAGAACTGCCTTCCATTTAACTTAGTTATTCCCCTTATAGGTATCTTCCACATAGAATCGAAGATATCACATTACATTGATACATGCTTATTCTTGTA